>AWOL01S0137713.1:0-49748 GCA_000715115.1 Nicotiana otophora
TCGGGCCGAGTATGGTACCGGGTGCCGGCCACGTCCCTTCAGGTTTGGGGCGTGACAGTACTAATCGACTACTCTTGTAATCTTAATGAATGTGTCTTTGAGTTGAGTAGTCTATATGTTGCTAAATTTCTGTAATTAATCAAGCACTTTAGATGATTCTATGTACCTATCTTGACTTTAGACCTCCCTGATGTTCTACTATGGCCATCATGTATGCTATACTAATTTGCCTTAGTGATATTTACATTTGAAATGATTCACCTGATAAATTAAACTAAAGTGGATATGAATCTTTAATAATGAAGACAAGAATGTCATCTTAGTTTGGGTACATCAACTCATGTCATTTGAATCAATTTCTTCCTTCTGAAGTGTTTCTATGACTCTTTAATACTTGAATGATCAGTGTAAATGGTGTTCTCTCCACTTTCATAACTGCTTAATTACATATGCAAGTCATACTATATAAGCAAGGCCCTAAGGTGATTAGGTTGGTTTCTGCTAAATCTCTGCAGTTAACCCTATAAGTATCATGTTAGCTATTGTTAACTTAGATCGAAGTATGTTGAGATTGTCTTCAAGAACCTAATTAAAAGATAAAGTTAGGTTAAGAGTTATAGTATTTGAATTGATTATATTAAGCTAAACTTTATTAAGTCTAGGATAATACACTTAACCTGTATAACAGATCCATGCCTCCTTAATAAAAGCTTTCATTGTCCTGAATTTCTATAAATGATACCGTTAGTCTGATTCCATGATGTTTGATACTCAACTATGTTTGTAATGTTGTAATCCTGTAAGAATGTCTCATGTGTGTATTTGAATGCTATCTTTGGGATTTCCTACACTCATCTTGTTCTTAAACAAACTCTGTTTGTCTTACATGCTCATGTGTATGCCTCTATTATCACATAACCTTGTTAAGTTCATATATGTCAATTGTAATTCAATTATAAACTTACGAGAGATACTCTGATACTTATCTCCCATGTTTGAGTATTGCACTACACATTACCTTCTAATGAGCCTAGTATGAATGTGAGATTTCTTTATAGATCATGTCATTTGTTTTAGTAAGGGCCAATTTGTTTGTTTAAATACCCCTGTTGATATTCTTTAAGGATTCTGCAATGGACTGTTAACTCCTATATTTAGTGAAAAATGAAGTGTTAATCTATGTGTAGACTTTCACTAAGTGTGAACATGATTAGAGTATAGGATTGCAGTTAAGAACTTTCATAAGTATGATTTTTCCCATAGGATTAGTAAGGTTAATGTACATGTATCGTCTCTACCCCTCAATCACTTGACTTATTTGTCTTAAGTTTTTGAAACAGCCAGCTGATATTCTCCACATCTGCCAGCACCTAACCCTGATGATATTCTATATAGCTGCTTTAAGAAATGTACCTAACCTTGTGTTTTTGTTACTGTTGTATTAAAACTGCATCATTGGCACTTAAACCTATAGGGAGGTGTAAGTGTGAGTGTTTAAGGGTATTTAGGAGTAAAGTTTAGTTTGTGGTTAAGATACTCTCCCTGACACAAGCACTGTTTGGGGGGTCCCTGAGACCCTTGTGAACTCTGAAGTGCCAGGGATCTAAAGTGTGTCTTGGCCATGAATGGAATTTTACCTTAGGTCTTTAATCATTGGCATTTTCTAATCTCTTTAGGGTTAGTGTTAAATGAAAGAAAAAGCTTCACTGTAAATTTTCTTACTCGGTTTGACTTTACATTAATTTTATTTTGCATTCCTAATTCCTAATGCTCATTACAGTTCTTTCTTGGGCCTTACATTGAATATTATTTGTGTTTAAGTGTTATATTGGACAATATATCTAATGTCTTTCTTTTTCTTTTTTTTACCCATGTGACCGAACTAGGCCTGCTGAGTTCTCAATAACTCAGGCTCAAGTTCTAGCTTGAATCTGGAGTCATTGAAGCTAATGCCGCTTGTTCGATGTCTGTTGAGCCTAATTTCCATCAGGCCCAAACTATGAGTTCATTCCCTCCCTTTATCGCTTTATATGATCTTCTCTTACTTTTATGTATACAGCACCAATAATACTTGATTGAATTATTTCTTTTATCTATTTGAGTTACTTTAAATACCTAGGCAAGCCTAAAAGCCGCAGGTAAAAAAAGCATTGTGTCTTAGTAGTTAAATAATTTTAATTTGTTAATTATTTTTATTATCCAGTTTCATATCTTACTCATACTAAAAAATTTCATGAAGCCATTTTGAGAACTAAACTGGATTTGCAAGGTCGACAGTCTCTCTTTTTAAAAAACCAAAAATCAAAAAATGATTTCCAAAGTCGGGCTTTTCTACAAACCAAGCAAACACTGCTGCAAATCAAAGTTCATCAAAATGATTCTTCTTTGGAATTTGAGTATGAGATTTGAAATAAAATTCTAAGGTATATCTAAAGACATTTCCTTAATAGTCCTTATTTTATACAAATGACCACCTTATTTCAAAAAGTCAAGTGTTTCTAACTTAATCCCATTTTACAAGATTAGTAAGTATGAGTATTATAAACCTGTTTTCAATACTCTTTAGACATTTCAAAGGCTTGTTTTTAAATAAAACCTACCCTTTATTTTCAAAGTATATATACTACTTTTCTTTCAAAAATGATAAGTTTTTACAACATAACATAAGGTAATCCATACACTTGTAAGCACTAATTAAGTAGAATATAAATATTTAAATTCCATAAACCTAGTCTAAGTCCTATGGAGCTATCTTAGGTAGATTCAATGGGGTGCCTAACACCCCTCTCCCCTCCCATAGAAGAATAAGAACCCTTACCCAAATCTCACTGATTAGCAGACTAATAGGATAATGATTTAAATAATTGAAATGCCCTAGTATACCTTTAAATATTAGGTGGCGACTCTTTTTTATCATCAACGGGGAAACCACTAGTTGAATCTTGTTTTGACTCGTGCAAAATAGGGTGCAACTGTACTCATACTACATTTTTGCACCTTGCGTTCAGATCTTGGAGTTGATGTTGTTGATTATGGAGGGAGTCGGCATTGAAGACGTACCTGATTTTCGGACATAGCTACCACTTATCCTTGGTAGTTTTACATTTGTAATATGTTATGTACATTTCAAACAGATATTGTAATTGTTTCATTCTAGCTTGTATCTAAGTCTTAGTGGCTCGTGACTTGTACAACCAGTCCTTGGAGGTTTAGTATAGAGTTTCAGTTAATTCATTTATTTCATTTATTGATCCCTTATTACTTTATTATAGTTGTATTGATTGTTATCTGGCTTACCTAGCTGGTTGGGTTAGGTGTCATCATGACTAGTTGAATTTTGTATCGTGTCAAGTTGGTATCAAAGCTCTAGGTTCATAGGTTCTACGAGTCATGAGCAAGTGTCTAGTAGAGCCTTGCGGATCGACCCGGCCGATCGTTTTGAATACTTTAGTACCGTTCCCCTTTATATTGCTTCTTTTATGTTATATTGTGATTATGTGACATACCAGGGTGGTTGGTTTTGGTTTCGGAGTGAAATGGGACACTTAGTCCCTAAGTTGGAGGCTTAAGTTGAAAGGGTTGATCGGAGTTGGAATTTTGTGTAAATGACTCCGAAATGGAGTTTTGAAGGTTCCTATAGCTTCATATGTGTTACAACCCAAAAACCCACCGCAGGCGTCGTGATGGCACCTAGTCTCCAAGACTAGGTAAGCTGATTACTAACAACGATTAGGAAAATTTTTAACAATGATAATTTAAAACAGAGTCTAATATGAATACCGAAACAAAAGCGTAATATGCCTACGTGGCAATAATCATAACAACCTCCCAAGATTTAGTAATACACCATCCTATACTCACAGCACCTTGTGCCCACATTTCAAATCCCAATCGTATGGACAACTCACATGCCAATATCTCAATCCGCCATGCTTGATCATGGGCTCACATTCACAATCCGCCCGACGTGGTCACTGGCTCACAATCACCATCCGTCCGGCGTGGTCACAGGCTAACAATCACAATCCGCCCATCATGGTCACAGGCTCATAATCAAAATCCGCCCAGCATGGTCACATGATCAATATCAACATGAAAACCGATAATGCAAGAACACATAGGCATGATTAATAAATGTCAAGTTTCATACTCCCGAGCTAGTATAAGTGGCATGCTACAATGTATGCTTGTGCGAGTGTACTACTATAGCCCAAGTCAACAAGTAATATCAAAGACATCGAGTAGCTCATCGAAGCAACACAACAAATCACGTAATGTGTAAGACATACACAAGGAAAAGCACACCATCACATGAAAATCACCAACACAATTTTCCCAAGCCATCACACATCATCCCTGACATCACCACCCTTATCTCTCTGATAGCCACCCATATCACTCCGCCCTGACAATATCATTAGCCACCCATATCACTCCAATAGCCACCTATATCACTCCTCCATGATAATATCATTAGACACTTCGTATCACTCTGATAGTCACCCGTATCACTCTGTACATTCAATAACAGTGAGATGCTACCCTTATGCCTCGCATAACAATAACAGTGAAATGCCTCCCTTATACTACGCATAAAAACGACCAAACCACACAACATTTCACATATGCTAACATCACAACAACACGATATATCAACTCATATTACAAGTTCCCATAGGCCACAACCGTTCCAAAGATCCAATAATATCATTTAAGGATAAACTCAATAGTGAAAGCATTTCTATGAAATGGCAAACTTCAGTTTCTAGTGTATGAATAGGCTAACAATAAAATAGATGGCACGAACAAGCACTACGTCTAAATGCATGAGAATAACTCGGAAACAAAAGGATATCATGTAACAACAATTTCAACTAAGAGTAACTCCACAAGAAAAGAAATCACATAATGATAAAAGTGATAACAACTTCAAATAAAGCATATAAGAGCAAACTTGACAAATAAAGAATGTGACATGTAACGACAAATTCAAATAAAGCATGTGATAGTAAACATGACGAATAAAAGATATAACATGTGCTAAAAATTCCAAATATGTACATGAAAGAAGCCTAAGAGTCTAAGCCGATCAATTTTCCACATATAAGCCCGAGTACATACTCGTCACCTCGCGTACACGGCTTTCACATGACACAAATAGTACAAACGACTCAAATCCTAAGGAGTAATTCTCCCACACAAAGTTAGGCAAGATACTTACTTCTAAGAAGCTAAATTGATACTTTAAAATGACCTTCTCGGGTGAAATAACCTCCGGACGGCTCAAATCTAGCCAGAATAACTTAATATCATAAATAAAAACTAAAGGAAATAATTCCGAATAATAATGCTTTGATCTTTAATGAAAACTAAAAAGTCAACCCTGGAATCGCACCTCAAAACCTGACAAAATTCATAAAATCTAAATACCCATTCCGATACGAGTCCAACCATACCAAAATTATCCAATTCCGACATCAAATCGGCATTCAAATCCTCATTTTACATTTTTGAAAGTTTATACAAAAATTCTCATTTCTCCCATTCAAATCACTAATTTAATGTTAAAAATAAAGATGGAATCATGAAATATAATTAAATCCGGAAAGAAAATACTTACCCCAATCCAAAGTGTGAAAATTCCCTTCAAAATCACCCAAATCCGAGCTCCTTAGCCCAAAAATGATGAAATGACCAAGACCTTTGAAATAGAGTACTTTAAACACTGCTCTAGAGTTAACCTTCGTGAACGCAGTCACAAACCTCATGATCGCGATTCAAAAAAATTTCAGCACAAATTTTACCCTTCGCGATCGCAGCCATTTCCCCGCGATCACGATGAACAAATTCCCACTACCCTTCCCAAACGCTTTGCAGATAGTCTGTGGTATAATAGTCATACCTTTTTGTAAAAGACTCTAAATGAAAAATGGTTTACTTTTCTCAAAACTAGGATCAAAGGTGTACAATTTTTATTTTTTGATCATCTCCAAATTCCTTATAAATTGCAAGATATAAGCTTCCAAAGTCGGGTCAGTTACAACAAAATTTCCTCTACGCGATCGCGATTCACAGTGCCCAAACATCAAATTTGCTATTTACGAACGCGACCCAAAGTCCGCGATTGCAATGCTTACCCCTGTGGCCAAAAACTAGCAATTAAAAATGGCCTAGAAATGGTCTGAAATAACCCTGAAACTCACCCAGCCCCTCCGGACCCCGTCCGAACATACCAACAAGTTCTGTAACATAACACGGACCTGCTCGAGGCCTCAAATCACATCAAAACTATAAATCGCACCTTGATATTCATGGAGGCAACTCCCGATCAAACCTCTCAACCTTCCAAACCTTCAACTTTCTAATTTTCACTAAAATACATCAAATCAACCTACGGACCTCCAAATCCAAATCTGGGCATACACCTAGGTCCAAAATCACCATACGAAGCTATTGGAATCATCAAAATACCATTCCGGAGTCATCTACATAAAAGTCAAACTACAGACAACTCTTACCGCTTAAGCTTCTAAGACAAGAATCGTCATTCCAAATCAATCCTGAATCGTCCGAAAATCGGACTCGACCACACACGCAAGTCATAATACATAAAATGAATCTACTCGAGACCTTAAGCCACTGAGCAGGATGCTAATTATCAAAACAATCGATCGCGTCGCTACAGTATGTTGAGTTTGAGCTAAGGAGCATGTTCGGATATTAATTTCGAGGTTCGTAGGTCGTTTTGGAATGAATTGGCGAGAGTTGCAAAGTTTGACCGGGAGTTGACTATATTGGTATTGGGGTCAGATTCTGATTATAGAAGTTGGAATAGGTCCTTTGTGTCATTTATGACTTATGTGCAAAATTTGAGGTAAATCGCAGTTGGTTTGGTATAAATCGGTGTTAGTTGTGGAAGTCGGATGTTCATGGTTTCAATAGGTTTGAATTGGGTTGCGATTCATAGAATCGATATTGTTTGATTAGATTTTAGGCCTCGAGTAAGTTCATTATGTATTTTGGGACTTGTTAGTATATTCAGACGAGGTCCCGGGGACCCAGGTGTGAATCAGATTGAAATCGGGATAATTTTGGACTTAGTTGATTGATGAAGTTGTTGTTGTTCCAGTGTCATTGCACCTACGATTGGAGTGGCCAAAGGTGCGGACTCGCAGGTGCGAGGGAGTTATAGAAGAAGCAAAAAGGGCCAGTCAAGGAAAGAATCCAGGGGAAGACCCGCATGTGCATAGTTTGGTGTGCAGATGCGTACTCGCAGAAGCGGATTGGGCACTGTAGATGCGGAGTTTGGGCCTTTGGCAATGGACCGCAGGTGTGGAGGTGAGCCGCAGAAGAAAGCTCGGTCATTTCTCCGCAGAAGCGATAAGTTCATGGCTTATTTGAAAGCCGCACCTGCAATAGAATTTCCACAGGTGCGGAGCCGCGGATGCGGCTGAGGGCTTGCAGAAGCGAGATCGCTGGGCAAAAAAGAGTGAATTCGAGGGTTTTATTTCATTCTTCATCTTTTGACTTAGAGAGCTCGGTTTAGGGTGATTTTGAGAGGGATTTTCAAGAAATTGATCGGGGTAAGTGATTTTAACTCGGATTTGGATATTATACATGAATCCATCATTATTTTTATCATTTAATTAGTGTTTTTAGTTGGAAAAATTGGGACAATTGTGAAAACTTCATAGACTATATTTTGAGGATTTGAAGGTCGATTTGAGATCAGAATTAAGTAATTTTAGTATAGTTGGACTCATTATCGAATGGGTATTTGGATTTTGTAAGTTTGATCGAGTTCCAAGATGCGAGCTAAGGGTTGACTTTTTGAGTTGACTTTTTTATTATCTTTAAAGACTGCAACTTTATTATTTGGAATAGTTTCTTATGGTTTGTATTTATGGTATAAAGTTATTTTGGCTAGATTCGAGCCGTTCAGAGTTAGATATTCGCGGAAAAGGCTTACTAGTGGATTCAGTTAGCGTATTTTGAGGTAAGTGTCTTTCCTAACTTTGTGTGGGGGAATTATCCCTTAGGATGGTATTGTTTTGTGTTAATTATGATATGTGAAAGACGTGTACGCAAGGTGACGAGTGGGTACACGGGCTAAATATGGTGATTGGCCGGTTTAAGCTATGTAGATTCTTTTCATACCTTTAATTGAACTGTCATAACATGTTATATCCATCATCACTATTCTATCCTTACATGTTTCACTTGACATTTTTAATATTTGCCTCATCTCTTGCTTGTTAATTGCCCTTACATGCTTAGTTGAAATTACTGTTTTCTCATTGCCTTGTTAAATGTTTAACTATTGAGTTACCTACTTGAAGTTGTTATTTCTTGGAGTATCTTATTGTTGAGTTTTGGTGTTGAAGTTGTAAAGGCCATTATCACATTGAGGCGAAGTTGTAAATTGTTGAAATACCATTCTTGTTGAGTTATTCACTTTCGATTGCTCTTGCTGAGACTTTTGTACATATTGTGGTTAATCCATGGACTATTTATTATGGAAACACTGTTATTGTTGAATTCTTTGGCATGTTGTGGTATTGGGCACCTGAGGTGCGATTCATGATATATTGTGATACTGATACGCATGCGGTGGTATAAGGATAGGGGTTGATACGCATGCAGCGAGATAAGGTGGGCTTGACACACGTGTTGCTAGTAGGGAAACTACTTGTAGACATGCGGTGTGATAAGGTAGCCTAAAACACGAGTAGATATTTCAGGAAAATAATTTTTAAAACTAAATGTAAGGCTCCCATGGTGATATAAGGAAAGATTGTGATTTTGATTGTGAAATGAGACTACGAGGCAGTACCTCGGTAGTGATTCTTGTTGTTATCATCCATTTACATCACTTGTGTCTTGTCTACATCATTTCCTTTGCATTCTTATTATGTGGTTCTTCCGTGATGTCTTTAGTGCCTTACATTTCGGCGTAGTCTACCTTGTTGTAATTAATCATTGTTTCATTCTATGTTTCCATTATTATATTGTACTATACGTTTTCAGTTCTTTATTAATTCCAGTACGTATCTTGACCTGACCTCGTCATTACTGTACTGAGGTTAGGCTTGATACTTACTGGGTACCGTTGTGGTGTACTCATACTAGTATTCTGCACATCTTTTTGTGTAGATCCAGGTACTTCATACTAGCCTAGGCATCCGTGAGTTAGGCTTTGGATCGGAGACTTCAAGGTACACCTGTCGGCGTTCGCAGGTCTCGGAGTCACCCTCTATCTTTGTTTAATTCCTTCTACTTACTCTTTACTTAGACATTGATGTATTAGGGATTGGTTCAGTATATTCGTGTAAAGCTTATGAATCAATCTCACCAGATTTTAGAAACATTTTGCCAGCTATGTTGTGAAATTATTTTTTTATAGCCGGTTGGTTTAGATCGAAGTTCTTTTATTATTTATGTTATTTCTCCATGTATGTTAGGCTTACGTAGTATTAAAGACTAGGTGCCATCACAATATACGCTGGAGGGAGATTGGGGTCGTGACGGGATCGGTATGATGACGTCCATACCTATCTTCGAGAGGTTACATGGCATTTAGGATAAACTTTGCATCTTTCATTCCTTATCGTGCAACATTGATTCAGCTTGAAGCAGATCTCTTTTAATTCCATCCACTCACTTGTATCTTATATGAGTGGTCGGTATCAGCTATGCATCGACGTCTTGTGATTCCATGGATGATGTGTGAGATGTGTTTCCCGTGTTTTGGAGTTGGGCCAGTATGAAAGACTTGAGGCCAAGTTTTGACGGCAGCTTGGGCTCGGTGATTTCAGTTGTGAGAGTATGTGTCTTTTGCCTTATATGTCTGACAGTGTCCCTAGGTGTGGGACTGGTGGCTTAGTGAGTGGTTGGACAGCTATGTGAAGAGCATATTATGACTGCGCAATGTGTTCAGATGGATTGGATGCGACAAAAGGGGTTGCTTAGGATGTGAAAGGGACTATTGGGTGCTTGATTTCTGTCTTGATGTGTTGTACGGTCTCGAGTTATATGCGTGTTGAGGGGTCTTTCATGTTGTTCTTTTTTTAGATGAAGTATATTCTTGTGTTTTGTTGATGAGTTTAGACTCGGAAGAATTTTGTGATTGCATG
The DNA here is from genome assembly GCA_000715115.1 of Nicotiana otophora. NCBI lineage: Eukaryota > Viridiplantae > Streptophyta > Magnoliopsida > Solanales > Solanaceae > Nicotiana > Nicotiana otophora. Next base: position 10,134 of record AWOL01S0137713.1, read on the forward strand.
GTGGTTGCGACTAGGATGAGGTCATAGGGAGATGCCAGTTTGATGTTAAGCATGTGGGTTATCACTTGCGGGGTAATTCATGGATGTGTGTGATTCTCTTGATGTTCTGTGGAGAGTTCTTTTCACCAGTGGGTTATATGTGTTGCAATTTGAGTTTGGATCGCTTGGGGAAGTTGGCGTGACTGTCTCGAGGATGAATATGGGGGTAGCGATTATTTTATGATTCGTGCTACATGCATTTTTTAAAGATTTAGTTGTATTACGGTGCAGGATTATGGCAGTAATGGAGTAAGGGTATTGTGGGTTATTGTATGCTTTGATCTATGACTTTGATCCAAGTGGGGAGCCTACTATCGACGATCAGATTGCATAGTTATGTGTTGTATTGGTTTCGGTCTGAGGCGTGTTTGTGGACCAGTTATTACTTGCAGAAGTTGAGATCGAGGATGACTCGAGTAAGGAAATTTATAGATACAGGATGTATTACACTTTATGGGTATAACGAAATCATGGAATGATTTGAGTTTGTTATTCGTGACGAATGTAGTGTGCATGGAATAGGGATTTACTCTATTTCATTAGGATGGGGTTACTTATTTGGTTGTGGGTGTGATGATGGAGCACAGATCGTTCGGCTTGTTTGAGCGGTGCATTGGATATTTGAGCAGGGTGAATGACTCACGAGATGGTGCTAATGTGTTCAAGGTTCCATATGTGGAATTTGAGGAATTTCTAGATTTGTAGAAGGCTAAGATCTGAGATTGCAACGGATGGTGTTGGGATTTGCAATATTTCTGTATCATTATGCATTCTACATTTCAATATTAGAAAGGTAACAACTTTAAATTCACATATGGTCTCTTCAAAGTGACAAGGTGGGTTACTCTGATGGTAAGCACCCTTCACTTCCAACCAAGAGGTTGTGAGTTCGAGTCACCCCAAGAGCAAGGTGGGGAGTTCTTGGAGGGAAGGATGCCGAGGGTCTATTGGAAATAGCCTCTCTACCCCAGGGTAGGGGTAAGGTCTGCGTACACACTACCCTCCCCAGACCCCACTAGTGGGATTATACTGGGTTGTTGTTGTTGTTGTCTCTTCAAAGTGGGTATTTTGAATTGAGTATTTTTGAGTGCTTAAGAGAGGACGCAGTCTCTTATAGGCTTTAGGTCAATGTGGTTTCATGGTAGGATCTCGTACGGCGAGTTTTAATTGAGGATCATGGTATTCTGTCAAGGAGAAGTGTTAACTTGAAGGCAATTCAAAAGAAACTCAGAGGAAATAGGACAACTTGGTAGTAGGTTGGATCAATATAGTAATGGTATGCTTGGTTCTTTTTGTTCTTACGATGTGACGAGGCTTTACAGGTGTTTTGTGGTATTAGACTTGGTGACCTGCGTGATCTGGTTGAGTTAGAGGAATTTAGTTCTGATGGCTTGGTTATGTGCAAACAGGTTTCGTAGAGTTCTCCGAGATTTCTACCACGGCTTGTACAAGCATGGGGAGTTTGTTGTGCATAGTGATTTTCTTCTTGAATGGGATCAAGTGGAAGGTTTCTAGCTAATTAAGTATGTATCCTTCTTGTAACTCAAAGTTGATAATGGGATTCATGTGTTTTTCAAATGATGCCATGATAGATGCGGTGCGACATGTGGAATTGAAATTTATATGTACAAGGTTATTATTCGGTTTCAAAGGGAAGGTCATGGGTTCTAGTCAGCATGGACGGTTTCAAATGTTTGGAAGAATGCTAGTACCATTTGGTATTATCTAAGGAGAGTATATATTTCAGGAAGGCGCATTGTGTTTGACTTGCGTATGCATGACTGATATTACGGTAATCTCCTAATTGATTGACTGTCGATGTTCTTATTTTTTTATGTGGAACGAAAGAATTATGGAAGCATTTCTTGTGGAATGATTGTGTATGAAGGATGCGTCAGTCACTTGAGTCGTTGAGTTGGGATCGGATATGGAGATTTTTATATTATCATGATTTGGATATTGGAGTCTCAGAGGTAGATTTTTGCTTGGTTGCGGAATGCAAAGATATTGCCAAGTTATCCAATTGATGGTATGTGTTGTGGAAAGGATCTAGTGGATCTTTGGAAAGGTTATCTACTTATTTTGGAAGAATCGGAATCGATTTAGTGGCCACTGGTAGGACTAATTAGGATGTGTATTCTATACCAGGTCAGATTTGTTGACTCAGCACGGCTATTATTGAGGGGTGTGTCTTTCAGTTAGGGTTAAGCTTGTTCATGTTCTAATATAATCTATGTGTTACTCTGCTATGTTGGACTATTGACTTTTTACACACATGATGTATTCTGTTTGGGCTTTGTGGCAAAATTCGAGTGAGATAGTTCTTGGGGCGTTGAATGCTTGCTTCTGCCTTGGTTATGGTCTTTTCCTGTCTGGGGTACATTGTGCTATCTCTTTCTCCATAGTTATGGTCATGCACTTCGTGTGTTGTTGTTGTCCTGCGTATATATGTTGATTTTGAGCATTATGGATCAAGGTATTTCATGTGGACCGGTGTTTGGATGGGGTCACGCATCACGATGGATTCATGTTTGGGTATGATCCTTTGGGTTGATTTCGTGTGTTTTGTTTCTCCTTGGGTGATGGATTCATAGATTTGTGCTTATGATGGCATCTGTGAGCTTGCGGAATAGTCCTCTCATTTTGTTCTTCTTTCATCATTGGTTACATTCGAGTTGTTTCTTGTTGGTGCGTGAATTGTATGGTATGTTGTGCTAGGTAGTATTGGTGTGGAATGTCAGTAGAGCGGCTTGTAGTTGATGAGATGGGCTCATTGGACCTAGAGTGAGTGCTATCGGATTTGATTGCGGTATCTTGGAAGAATAATATTGAAAGTCAGTTTATAAATTTTCCAATAGTTTTTTACCGGACGAGAGAGCCCCACGACTTGTTGATCTGATGAGTGGTTATGAGTTATGCATGTTTCTTTCATCATTGGCAGTGTACGAAGTGCTAGAACAAGGTTTTATTTGATATGAGGTTTATTGCCGGAACGGGATTGTTTTTAGCAGCTATTGTGGCCCGAAATTATTGCTTTAAGTATCTGAGTTATGTGGTATTTTATGTGATTATATCTGGGATTATGGTTATGACCTGATACAACTTGTTTAGACTTATACGATGTATGGATGTGAGAGTCAAGTCTTGTATTGGATTCTAGATATGGGAAATTGGGTTCTAAGGTTTATGAACTAAGGTTGAAGTAAGGATCTTCAGTTATGTTGTGTTGTCAGGCTTACATGGTTTTGGGTGACGTGGGATCACCCATGGGTATGTGCATGGTGAGATTACAGAGTGATTTGATGGCTTTGGAATGACTCGTGGCACGTTTGAGGATGAACGTATATTTAAGTGGGGGAGAATGTAATGACCCAACCGGTCGTTTTGAGCACTTGCATTCCATTCAACTGTTTGAAGTCTTGAGTAGATTCATATGATGTATTATGACTTGTGTGAATCGTCAGTTTTGGTTTTCAGGTGATTCGGGATTGATTTGGAAGAATGATTCTCAACTAGGAAGCTTTAAGTTGTAAGAGTTGACCAAGTTTGACTTTTGTATATTTGACCTCGAATCGGAGTTTTTATGATTTCGTTAGGTTCGGATAGTAATATTGGACATGGGTGTATGCCCGAATATACATTTGGATATTTCTAGAAGGTTTCAACACTATTTGGCGAAAGTTGACAATTTGAAGGTTTGAAAAGTTTATAGATTTAATCGAGAGTTGAATTTGATGATATCGGGTTCGGATTGTTATTCCGGGAGTTGGAATAGGTTTGTTATATTATTTGGAGATTTTTTGAAAAATTTGAGTTCGTTCCGAGTTTATTTGATATGGTTCGGCACGAGATTTGGAAGTTGAAAGTCCATCAAGTTTGATTTGAGGTGCGATTCATGGTTTCGGTATTGTTATGTGTATTTTGAGGCCCCGAGTGGGTGTGTTTTATGTTTTGAGACTTGTTGAAATATTTGTATGGAGTCCCGGGGGCCTGGGTGTGTTTTGGATGGGCGCAAATACGCTGTATGGTGAAGGTCAGGTAAGAGCATAGGTGCAAAGTTATTGCCGCATCTGCGAGTCCACAGATACGGACCTACAGGCACAGAAGCGAGTCGGTTGGGAGTTGAGTTTTACGCATCTGCTATGATCTTTCCGCAGATACATATTAGCAGGTACATTAGTATCTCCACAGGTGTGGATGCTGGTCTGTGAGGGTGACTCACAGGTGCTAAATTACCGCATAAGCGGTGGTCGCAAATGCAAGAATGTGACCGCATATGGGGAAATGCTGGGCAGATTCTATATAATTCGAGGGTTTGTTCATTTTATTATATTTTGAGCTATAGAGCTTGGAGTTGGGATTTTGGAGGCGAGTTTCACCACGTGGATTGGGGTAAATATTGTTTACTCAGTTTTGATTATATTTTGTGAATTCATCTTTGATTTTTGGTAATTAATTGGTGATTTTGAAAGAGAAATTTTGGGGGGGGGGGGGGGGTATCTAAACTTTTCTAAAGTGAATATTTGAGTTTTGGACATCGATTCGGAGTCGAATTTGAGTGAAATTAGTATGGTTGGACTCGTAATTGAATGGGTTATCGGAATTTATGACCTTTATTGGGTTCTGAGATGCGAGCCTATATTTGACCTTTTGGTTGACTTTGAGTATTTGATCAAATATTGGACCTTTATCATTTGGAATTGTTTCCTTAGGCATTATTTGATGTTTTTGAGTTTCTTTTGGCTAGTTTTGAGTCGTTCGGAGGTTAATACGTGCGGGATGGCATTTCTAGAGTGTTGTTTGGCTTGCTCGATATTTGTTTTGTCTTGTTTGAGGTAAGTATCTTATCTAAACTTGGTTGAGGCACTCGTTGCCTGCATTATTTATGATAGCTATGTGTTGTGGGTGTGCATATGTGTGGGGTTTGAGCCCATGTGTGAGCACCGGGGTATATGTCCATGCTCGGGGTATTGCTTAGGCTATGATATGCCTTGAATTGACTGTTAAGCTTTAAGTTGTGACATTTCTTATACTTGTAACCCTGTTGTAAACTATCTGATCTATGTTTTGACGTTACATAGAGGCTAAATTTCCTGATTGAACTTTAATAATTGATATTCTTGTGATGAAATTGTCGATTTGAGATATGATAGCACACTTTGCACATGCATACACTTTAGCATGTCACTTATACTAGTCTAGGAGCATGAAATCAGATAATCATTGATCATATACATGTGCTCTTGTATATTTGCTTCTATGTGATACGATTTGGACTAGATGCATGTGACCACGCCAGGCGGACTGTATTGTTATGCCTGTGATCAGGCTGGGCAGATTATGTTTCTATGCTTGTGATCACGCTGGAGGGATTATGTTGTTATGCATGTGACCACGCGTGGGCGGATTGTGTTGTTATGCCTGTGACTACACTGAGCGGATTGTGTTGTTATGCCTGCGACCACGCCCGACGGATTGTGATATAGCCTGTGACCACGCCGGGCGGATCCATTATATCAAGCATGTGACCATGCTGGGTGGATTATAATATTGAGCATGTGACCACACCGGGCTAGTAACACGTTGAATTGGTCGTGCTTACATGTAGATATAGATCTATCCCCCTAGGGTCACCCTCTCATGTTTCTCTCTTGATGGTGTACACGGGGATTGTAAGAAACCGACGGGCTTCTGGTTGATGTGAGCTCTGGGAGAGCTGGTTATTGTTATTTGGATTGAGTTTCATGCCGCAACAGGCCTTATTGGCTTATTTTTATTTGGATCGGGTTGCGCGCCACAATGGACTAACATTTGGTTATTGCATTTCATCTTTACTTGCTATTTTCTTGACTGTTTACCTGATTTACTTGCATATCTTATTTATATGTTGGATTGTTGACTGAGTAGAATACTCTAAAACAAAGAATTCTGAGCATCAAGGTGGTTTTTAATGTGATTTCCTAATTTGATGTTTCAAAATTTATGAACTGTATAGGTGATAGCAAGTATCATTTATAATTCTTGCTTCTATTACCTCGTCTGGGTTAGTTAGGATACTTATTGAGTACATGGGGTCAGTTGTATTCATACTACACTTCTGCACCTTGCATGTAGATCTTGGAGTTGATGCTACTGATTAAGGTGGGAGCCAACATTGAAGACGTACCTGATTTATGGACATAGCTATCACTAGTCCTTGGTAGTTTTAGATTTGTAATCTGTTATGTACAATTCAAAAAGATGTTGTATTTGTTTCATTCCAGCTTGTAAATCTAAGTCGTAGTAGCTCATGACTTGTACTACCAATCCTTGAAAATGTTTTATAGAGTTTCAGTTATTTCATTTATTGATCCCTTATTACTTCATTATGTGTAATTTGAGGCCTCGAGTAAGTCTGTGTTATGTTTTGAGACTTGTTGATATGTTCGGATGGGGTCCCGGGGACCTAGTGTGAGTTTTGATCAAGTTATGGAATTTCGGCACCTTGATAATGTTCTGGAGACGTAGGAGTGCAGAGAGAACTTTTTAGAGTGCTAATGTCACTTTTGGAGTTCTTAGGAAAAGCCTCAAGTGCAGCCGCAAACCACAGAGTGCAGAGACATTGGCCAAAGTGCGGACCGCACTGAGGGCCGCAACAGGAAATATGCTGGTTTGTTTGTCTGATTTCGGAAGCTTATATCTCTCAATCTATGAAGAATTTAGGGATGATCCAAAAATAGAAGTTGCAGCCCTTTGAGTCTAGTTTCCAGAAATTTAAACCGTTCATCATTTGAATATTTTATAGAATGTTATGGTCAATAAACTGAAGACTAGTAGTGCAATTACTGGTGGAGTGCGACCGCACTATATGGATTACAACCGCAAAACTTGGAAGTGCCGACCACACTAGGAAAATTGCAGTCAGCACTATGGGAGGTCAGGTGTTTGTACATAAATGGGACGTTTGGGCTTTTATTTCATTCTTTACCACTTTAGAGACTTGGGAGCTCGATTTTAAAGGGTTTCAACCTAGACCTTCATCTACAAGCTTGGGGTAAGTGATTCTAACATATATCTATGAGATTTAAATGGATCTATCACTATATTTACCATCAAAACATGGGATATAACAAGAGAAATTAAGAGTTTTTGTCTAAACTTTTCTAAAGTGAATAATTGAGTTTTGAAGATCGATTCGGAGTTGGAATTGGATAATTTTGGTATGGTTGGACTCGTATCAGAATAGGTGTTTGGATTTTTTTGGTTTTATCATGTTCTGAGGTACGAGCCTAGGGCTAGCTTTTTGGTTTTCATTAAATATCAAAACTTTATTATTCAAAATTATTTCCTATGAATTTTATTTATGATATTAAGTTATTTTGGTTAGATTCGAGTTGTCTGGAGGTTGTTTCAGAAAGTCTTTTTTGATTATTGATTTAGCTTCTTTGAGGTACGTATCTTGCCTAACTTCGTATGGGGGAACTACCCCGTAGGATTTAGTTTAATTGCACTACTTGGATTATGTGGAAGACGTGCACATGAGGTGATGAGTGTGTACACGGCCTTATATATGGAAGTTGACCGGATTAGACTCTTAGGCTTCTTATATGTATTTAATTGAATTTGCTATTACATGTTCTACATCCCTTTGTTAAGTTTATCCTTAGATTCTTTAATTGAAGTTTTCATTTCATGTTCCATATTCCACTGTCAAGTTTATTCTTACATGTTTTATTTGAAGTTATTAGCACATGTCCTGTCTTTTATTTGTCAAGATTACTCTTATATGTGTTGTTCGAAGTTGTTACCTTTCTATTTTCACGTTACCTCTTTCATTGTTGGATTATTCTTATTTGAATTTTCTATTACATGGTATCCCTTTGTTGTCAAGTTATTCCCATGCACTTAGACGTAGTTGCTAGTTCATACCATATCTTTCATCGTTAGCTTATGTCATACACTATAATTCAAAGTTGCCATAAAATACCTTCATTATTAAGTTTATTTTTAAGCAATTAATTGAAGTTGAAGTTATTGAAAGCCATTAACCTGTTAAGTTGAAGTTGTCGTTTAATGGAGTATTGTTTATTGTTGAGTTATTTGTCCCTGTTTCATCTTGTTGCTATTGAGATTCTTGTACACATTGTGATTGAGCCGCGGGCTATGTGTTGTGGTGATATTGGTATTGTTGTTTTGAAAAGGTTGTGGCCTATGGGCACCTTTGGTACGAGTTGATATGTCGTGTTGTTTTGGTGTTAGCACATGTGGGTTTGTTCTATGTATTGATTGTTGCTATGCGGATCATAAGGGTGGCATCTCACTGTTATTAATTGTGCGGAGTGATAAGAGTGGTCAAGAGATTGTTAGAGCAGAGTGATACAGGTAGCTAATGATATATTATCATGGTGGAGTGATACGAGTGGCTATTGATATACTGTCTAGGCAGAGTGATATGGGTGGCTATTATGTTATCATCTCGGCAGATGATATGGGTGGCTATTATGTTAAATGTCTGAGCAGAATGATAAGGGTGGCTATTATAATATTATCAATACGGAGAGATAAGGGTGACTGTGTCTGGGATGATATGTGACAAGCTAGGGGCATAATGTTTATGGTATTCGTGTGATGGTGTGATTTCCCCTGTGTGTGTCATGCACCTTACATGACTTGTTGTGTTGTTTCCAATGAGCTACCCGATGTATTTGATATTACTTGTTGACTTGGATTGTAATAGTATATTTGCACATGCATACACCGTAGCCTATTAGTTATACCACCTCAGGAGTATGAAACTTGACATTCATTGATCATGCACATGTATCCTTTTATATCTACTTTCATGGTAATAGTGATCCTATGATCATGTCGGGCAGATCGAGATGTTGGAATGTGAGTTGCCTGTGCGATTGTGATTTTTAACGCCTGGCCGGTCGTTTTGAGAGTAATAGCCCTGATCCCCTATTTACTGCTTCTCCCATATCTATTTCTACTATTATGACTTGCTGGGAGGTTTCGTTTTGGTTTTTGAAGTATTTTGAGACACTAGGTCCCTAAATAGAGGTTTAAGCCTTAGGATTTGGACCGTTGTTGGAACTGTGTGAAGACGACTCCGGAATGGAATTCCATCAGTTCCGTTAGGTGATGTTTGACTTAGGGGCGTGTCCGGATTGTGTTTTGGAGCTCCGTAGCTTATTTAGGCTTGAAATGGCGAAAGTCGAATTTTTGGAGATTTTGACCAGTAGTAGACTTTTTGATATCGGGGTCGGATTCCGATTTCGAAAGTTGGAGTAGATCCGTAAGGTTGAATATGACTTGTGTGAAACTTTTGCGGGTATTCGGACATGGTTTGATAGGCGCGGGTTGTAGAAGTTTGAAAGTTTAAAGTTCTTTAAGTTTGAATTGGAGTGTGATTCATGATTTTAGCATTGTTTGATGTGGTTTGGGGCTCGACTAAGTTCGTATGGTGTTTTAGGACTTGATGGTACATTTGGTTGAGGTCCCGGGAGCCTCGAGTGTGTGTCAAATGCTTAACGGGTTGAAATTTGGACTTAGGCCATTGCTGAAGTTTCAGACATCTCGCAAATGCGAAGAAGCAAGCGCAGAAGTGGATTTGGGCATCTCAGGCGGGGATCGTAGGTGCGAGGTTAGTTTCGCATTTGCGATGCCCGCAGATGCGAGAGAGGAATCGCAGATGCGGAGAAGGACCGCAGATGCAGACAGGTATCTATAGGCAAGCTCACGCAGGTGCGACCCCATTGCCGCAGATGCAGACCCAGCCTTCATAAGTGACTTTCGCACCTGCGATACTTTTCCCGCATGTGCGGTACTGCAGTTGCGATGATGAGGTCGCAGGAGCGGGTTCGCTGGGCAGAAAAGGGAGAGTTTTGAGGGTTTGATTCATTTCTCTATTTTTAGACTTGAGAGCTCGAAAATTGGCGATTCTTTGAGGGATTTGCAGAGAGAGCTTTGGGGTAACAATTCCTTATTCTTTTTTGGTTGTATTTCATTATTTTATAGTTGTTTTCTCCATTTAATTTCGGATTTGGATTGAAAAGTTAGAAAAATGGGGGAAAAGTTCCCTAACCGAAGTTCTGAGTTTTGATTGGGATTTAGACATCGGATTTAGATAATTTTGGTACGAGTTAACTCATGAGTGAATGGATATTCATATTTTGTGACTTTTACCCGATTAAGAGACGTGGGCCCGGGTCGACTTTTTAGGTCGAATTTCGGAATTTTTGTTAAAATCTTGATTTCATTAATTAGATTAGTCTATTATAGTTGTATCTATGATATGTAATTGGTTTTGGCTAGATTTGAGCCATTCGGATATGGATATTCGTGGGAAAGGTATTGTGACCCATTGATTGAGTTGGGTTCGAGATTAGTGGCTTGCCTAACTTTGGGGGGGNGCTTTCGTATTTTATGACTTTTACTCGATTCAGAGAAGTGGGCCCTATGGTAAATTAGATGATTTTATTATTGTTGTATTTACGATATGTAATTGTGTTTGGCTAAATTTGGGCCTTTCGGAGTCGGATTCGAGGTAAGTGGCTTTCCTAACTTTTGGGGGGGGGGGGAATCCCCTTAAGATTTGGAATTATTGTGACATGTGAGCACCGTGTACGTGAGGTGACGAGTATGTACACAGTCTAGTTGTGAAAAAACCCGATTTTCTTACTGAGCAGCAACCTGTTTTCCTTTTTATTTTGAGTTATACCATTTTAATGATTATTAATCTATTTTCATTCTTAATTGAGTTGTTCCAATACTATCCTGTTTAGTCTAATACAGCATGTCTACATGTCTTTATTGCTTATGTGAATTCTGTGCAGCAAGCTTAGTGAATTTCCTGCTTTTTCCTTGACTGGTACTTAGTCTAAATCGTAAGATTTTATGATGTAGTTATATTTCTATTGATTGCGCTACATATTTACTTTGGGACTATGGAACGGTATTTCGGGAGATCCCCCTTGTACTTCATATTTACTTTGGGACTACGGAACCGTATTCCGGGAGATCCCCTTGTACTGCATATTTACTTTGGGACTACGGAACCGTATTCCGGGAGATCCCCTTGTACTGCATATTTACTTTGGGACTACGGAACGGTATTTCGGGAGATCCCAGGAGATCCCCTTGTCTTGCATATTTACTTTGGGACTGCGGAACGGTATTCTGGGAGATTCCCCTGCACATTTACGTTTGGGACTACGAGACGGTATCTCGGGAGATCCCCTGTTATAGTTCTAGGTATTGAGCTGTTACCTTCTATAAATTCTTTCTTATTAAATCTCAGTCTTTATTTTATTGCGATATTTAAGTTTTGCCTTGCTTTATTATCATATTCCAGTAGAGCCTGGACCTGACCTCGTCACTACTCTACCGAGGTTAGGCTTGGCACTTACTGGGTACCGATTATGGTGTACTCATACTACTCTTCTACACATGTTTTGTGTGCAGATCTAGGCACTTCTTATCAGCCCCACTACTAGCTGAGAGTGCTTGCTACTGTACGGAGACTTCAAGGTATATCTGTCGTGCCCACAGACCTCGGAGTCCCCCTCTATTCCCTCCTATGTTATTTACCTTCCTTACTTCTGTTATTAGACTCTGGTGTATAGAGATACTAGTTTCCTTCTGTAGCTTGTGACTTACGATGTTCCGGGTTTTGGGATATCTGTGTATTTTGAATAGTTAGTTTTTTATTTCATGTTTTCATTTCATTATTTCGCAAATATTAGGCTTACCTAGTCATAGAGACTAGGTGTCGTCACGACGTCATACGGAGGGGAAATTGGGTCGTGGCATGATTATAATATGGGCAGAAGGTGTCGTGAGCATATGACTTTCGAATTGGTACTCGTGACTTGTGTTTATGAGATGAGGTATCTCGGAGTAATTTTGTGGTGAAACTTGTGTTAGAACGGTTTGATTATTCGGTTGTCATTTGTTTTCCTTAATTGGATTCACTAGTATTTTAACGGTATTCATATTACTTCATTGTTTATATCACATGTTTATTTCTTGTTACCATTACTAATTCTTATTTCCATTATTAGCTTTATATTTATATACTGCACATGTTATTTTTTCTAGTGAGTGTCTTGACTTGTACCTCGTAACTACTCCACCGAGGTTAATCTTGATACTTACTAGGTACCGACCGTGGTGTACTCATACTACACTTCTGTTACACCCCATATTTTTATACGTGGAAGTACAAGTACGCCATAAGTAAATTGATATAAGATCGGAAATGAGATAGTACATCCCGTATTTTTGTATATTAAAAGTTTCGTCGTAAGCTAATCGACGAAAGTTTGAGAATAAGATTATTTTGAGATTATAAGTATTAGGCTATTTCAAACAAGTGATGAGTAAATTCGTGAAGGTGAGAGAGTAAGCAAATCAAAGAAAATAAATTTTCGTCAAATTTAACATGTTGGGATAAAATACGGCCCAAGCTAAAATACTCGGTATTTATGGACTAGTGCCATACAAGGTACCACCTGACCATGATAGTGAAGTGTATAAGGTATGTTAAAAGTGAATGCTATTTTAAGTAATTTGAGATAATTCTTAATTATTAGGTAATGGGATATTACCTAATTAATTAGGGAATTATGTGGATAATTAGTTAATTATTAAGTAATGGGATATTACCTAAATAATTAAGAAATGTTTGGATAAGAATAACCGTCCCCCACATGGCAGCACCCCCCTATCCCCATGAATGACTCTTAAGTCATTAATATATGTGGCAAGGCTAGAGAATTGGACAAGTCTTAACGTGACTCACCTATTAGTTTAGCAAAAGAGAACCATTTATGTCTTAAAGACATGAGACTCACAACTCCTTTTTTCATTAACGTGAGATTTCTATGAATCTTCAAGAATTCAAAATGTGATATTACACAGCGTCTTCAACATTTCAAACCAGACGCTACACTCAATCCAGCACGTTTTCAACAAAATTTCTTACGAAAATTATTAGTACCTTGGCAACGAAAGTTTTTGCGGTTCTAAAGGAGTACGGTGTAATCCTTCTCAAGAATATCACACGAATTTTTCATACTCCAGGTATGTTAAGGCTATCCCTTCTTTCTTTTTGGCATGACCCAAATGATACTGAAAGAAACGAGCAAGCGCACAATTTCGATAAACGACTCTATTCATAGAAATATTAGGGGTGTCTATATTCTTGATTCCCCATGTGAATTATTATTATATCTTCTGTTTATAGGTCTCAGAAAAATACGTATTTGATAAAATTTATCCGGCAGGCATATTATTTATATGACATTCCGAGAAAATCTTATTAACGTATTTCTTAAGGCATATTATTTTTGTGACATTCCGAGAAAATATTATTAATGTATTTCTTATGCATTTCATGCATTTATACATATACATTGAACTATGACCGGATGGCGTTATATACGCATATATATGTATATTATATGTATATGAGATATGAAAAAAGGTTATGACGTTATATACGCACCACCACCTGATCAGTTGGTATACGTTGATGATTTGCCCGCAGTGGCCGAAATGATATGATGGGATGCCCTCAGAGGCTTGATGATGTTATGAACACATATATCTATGTATGGTATGGCATTTATACGCATATGCATAACGTTATAAAAAATAAAATGATTCACAGAGCTATGCAGACGTACATGTCGAGTCTTTTACTCCATGTTTCTCTCATGTCTATTATTTACTGATTTTCATTCCTTGCATACTCGGTACATTATTTGTACTGACGTCTCTTTTGCCTGGGGACGGTGCGTTTCATGTCCGCAGGTCCCGATAGATAGGTCGAGAGTCCTCCAAGTAGGCAATCAGCTGAGCGGAAGATGTCGGTGCACTCCATTTACTCCGGAGTTGCTTGTTTGGTTAGTATGATTTAGATGTGTATTGTTTGATATGGCAGGGCTCTGTCCCGACCTTTATGACATTTTTGTACCCTTAGAGGCTTGTAGACATATGTCGTGTACGTGAAAGATTGTACGGTCTTGTCGGCCTATATTTTGAGTTTATAAATGATCATGTTGGCCTATTAGGCCCGTATGTCACGTGTATATGATGTTGTAATAAGAAAGATACGTTACGTTGGTACTCGGTTGAATAAGGTACCGGGTGCCCGTCGCGGCCCATCGATTTGGGTTGTGACAACTTCTACATACTTTTGTGCAGATCCAGGTATTGGAGATAATGGACCCAGGCAGAGCTAGATTCTAGATTGTGAGGATTCAAGGTAGAGCTGTTTGGTCGTCGTAGTCCCTTGGACTCCTTTCCTTATACTATTACTGTCAAATCTTTATCCGGACGGTATTGTATTGCAAGTTATGATATGTATTAATTAGAGTTCGTGACTTTTAGCTACATAGTCTTGAGAATTTGTAGTGATTATTGCCGTGTTGGCATGTATCACCTTTCAACTTCTCATTTATGTAAATTTCTGTTCAAAATATCATGTTTAACTGACTTAGCTGTTGTACGTAATTGGCTTACCTAGTCTTAGTGACTAGGTTCCATCATGATACCTATGGCGGGATTTTGGGTCGTGTCAATAAATACAAGGTCTGAATCAAATACAATACCGTTCAAATGACTAAACAATTGTAATAATATATAAAGGAGGGGACTTCAAGGCCACGAACGAATCTGCAGTGCAACCTTGAAATCACCAAGCCAATCTGGATAAATCGCTTACTAGCCACCACCGCTATCAACAACTCCTGGATTTGAACATGAAGTGCAGAGTATAGTATGAGTATAACCGACCCAAAATACTCAATAAGTAGCAAGCCTAATCTCTAGTTGAAAGTAGTGTCGAGCTTGGCAAAGTGTGATGCTCACTTTTCGCAGCCAAGAACAACAATATTAACATATAAATAAAAGTGATTCAAATAATAACAGGATCAGCTTAACACAATAGGAAGAGAAATAGGCATGCTTTTCAGATTTGACGGTCAAGGCAACAATTTTTCTACAAAATTCACTTAGACACGTATTTAACAAGATAAAACTGTAGTATCAAGCTCTCAACATCAACTGTAGACATTGAATACCAGTTAGCATGAGGAAAATTACAACTCTATGCATGCATGTCAGTTTTAAATGCCAAATCAACAAATAGCACAATTTAAAGTATCAAATATATAAAAACTCAGCACAGTAAAAGTGTCTGGAACAAAGTGTCCCTCAATCATAGTTCCAGCACTATTACGGTGCCTGGCAAGATGCCCATGGATCCTCACGCACACATAAACACACTCTCAACATTGTACGAGTGCCTGACATAAGTCCATCACCCAGCATGTAACGTGTTCCTGCACAAGGCCCAAAGCAGCATAGGTTATTACCTAACTCCAGAGGGGAGGATCCTAGCCCAAGCGCTGATCGGATCAAAGTCAACGATCATTATAATACATCCCAAATAGCCTGGCACATGCGTCACCTCACAGAGCCTGGCATACGCGTCACCTCAATATCACTATCAATATGGCTCTATGGCCCTAGCTCATCACTAATCCGCTCAGATCTCAATATGCTAATATCTCACAGTATCAAAATTAATATACCGCACGGATTATGCCATCGTGCCACATATCTACTCATAAATATGTCACACAAGTAAGGTCGCTAACAGTATATGACATAACATATAAGAAATATACAATGATAGTGATATAACACGCAGATATAATATCATGACGAAAAAGTATGACTACGGCTAAGATAAATTGCTCAACATAGGAAAATAGCCCTAACATGCGTCAACAAATAAGCAAATAGCCTAGATATGATTTCTATCATGAATAATAGTTAACGTAGTCATAGAAATGGAAACACAATATCAAAATAAGCATGATAGCAAAATAAGACATATAATGGCGTAAGAACTACCTGGATCATAAATAACTATAGTGTATGCATATACTTTAGTTACCATGCATATACATCACCCCCAACACATAACGAATATCACAGCCAACGGGGAAATTACCCTCAAACCAAGCTTAGGCAAGATACTTACCTCATCTGGGCTAGTCTTCAACCTTGAATCACGTCAAAACCTCAATCTAGCCTTCCAATTGTGTAAATCCAAGACAAACATCACATAAGAAAGCCAACAATGCCATAGGAAGCTATCCCAATCCATAAAGCTTGGATCATTGAAGAAATTCCTAAAAGTCAACAAAAGTTAACTCGGGCCCACGTGTCCGAAATTTGAAACCAATACCAAAATCCGATGACACATAACCTGCCGAGTCTAAATTGTATTTAATTTACAAAACCTGGTCCAAATGGGTACTCAAGTCCCCAAAATACACTCTCTTAAAGTGTAGACAACCCCCCCCCCCCTCAAAATTTTCTTTTAAACCTTTAAGTTTTAGATGTAGAAATCCATGGGTAATCAAGATATAAAGCCAAATCTAAGTAAAAATAGCTTACCTCCAATGTAGCAGTGAAATTGCTCTTCAAATCTGCTCATCTCAATGTTTAGGGCTCAAAATATGAAATAATGGGCAAAGACCCAAAAATAACAACTCAAATAGTCTGCCCAGCAGTGTTTTAAGCAATCGCAATTCACTAGACCGCATTGCCCTTTGATTCATTATACGAGAATGCGGATAGAGCCACGTAAACGCAGTGGCCAACTGACCCCAAGCTATGCGAACACGGAAGACCAGTCGCGAACGCAATTTCTGTTGACCGCTAACCCCCATCACATCGCAAACGCGATGCCTGATGAGAGAACGCGATGAACATCGCTCACAACACTTTGTGAACGTGCTTCCCCTGAAGTAAATGTGATGCATAAACCACCAGGAATCCTAAAAAACACTTCGCGAACGCGAATCTCCTATCGTGATCGCGATGCTCATCACACCAGCACCAAAAATCAGCAATGCAACACAACCTAAAATGGTCTGAAACTATCCCAAATCACATCTGAGCCCCACGGGACCCCATCCAATCATGGCAACAAATCAAAATGCATTACCCAAACTTATCCAAAGTCCCGAAATGCCACAAATAACATCAAAACTAATAATCGAAGATCAAAATTGTTCTCTTAATTTCAAGAACTTCCAACTTGCAACCAAGCGTCCGATTCAAGCCTAACCAATCTGGATTGAACCCGAAATTAACACACAGGTCCCAAATTACGAAACAGACCTATACTAATTCCCAGAACAACAAATTAGCCCCGATAACCTCAAAGTCAACTCCATGTCAAACTTGTGAACTCTCCAACTCTTCAAATTGCCAATGTTCGCCAAATAGAGCCAGAACCTTCTAAAAACATCCAAATTCAAATTCGAATATACGCCTAAGTCCAAAATCACCCTGCAAACCTATTAAAACCATCAAATCCTAATTCTGAGGTTGTTTACTCAAAATTCAAACCTTGGCCAACTCTTCCAACTTAAAGCTTCTAAATTGAGAATTACTCTTCCAAATCAATTCTGAATCTCTTGAAAATTATGACCAACTATACACACAAGTCATAATATACCATATGAATCTACTCAAAGTCTCAACTACCGAAAAAAATTCTAGAGATCAAAATGACCAGTTGGATTGTTATAAAAGAACTTAAGAGTTAATAGGTTTGATCCACAGTTGACTTTGAATTGAACATGTGTACAAAGTTTGCTGGAAATCAGTGCTGCCTAAGTATGATTCGGACGCTTCATTGGTAATATAAAGACTTATGAACTTAAGAGTGTTTCAGTATTTTGATTCTATATTTGATTTTATTATTTTTGTTTTGATTCTTTAAATAAGTTCATGAAGGGTATACATACTAGTTACGATTTTCGGATAAGGTCCCGCGGAGGGGGGCTCGGAGGAGTTTTGGGGTTTTCAGAGGTGGTTTGAAAACAAAAAACACAGCACATGCAGCATGCTACAGAACACGCAAGGTGTCCTACACCGTGAGTAACTGGCACACCGGACAGTGCGAGGCGCCATCTATGGTGTCATTATTTTAGCGCAAGGCGATGTCTATGGGGAGATGTCCTGGCGTGAAGCACCAACACCTCTCAGCTATGCATTACCGGAATGTTTTGGATAAATTCCCCCATGTTGTGAGTTTTACTCATTTAGTCATTTTAGGAGCTACACAACTTTGATTTAGGAGATTCACTACTAGAAATTCGGCAAAAACCGACCAAGGTCGACCGACCAACTTTGGTCGGTCAAAAAACCGACCAAAGTTGGTCGGTTTTTCAAAATATATTTTTTTTTAACGAAACCGACCAACTTTGGTCGGTTTTCTTTGGCGCAAAAATACGAAAAACTACTTTGAGTCCCGCAAAATTTATGTTTCAAGAAATCGACCAACTTTGGTCGGTTTTTCAATTAAAATAAATAAAAATTAATATTAAAAAAATCAACCAAAATTGATCGGTTAATTGAGCGGGTCATTTAAAAAAACCGACCAACTTTGATCGGTAATTTTACTTTTTATTAAAACCGACCAACTTTGGTTGGTTATTTTCGTGCGAAAATATAATTAAAGAGTATAAATCAAATAAAAGACAGTCTTAAAACAAAATGTACCAATGGTCTAGTGGTAGAATAGTATCCTGCCACAGTACAGACCCCGGTTCGATTTTCAGATGGTGAATCTTGTTATTACATAATTAAAATACCGACCAACTTTGGTCGGATTGTTTTTGCAATATTTTGTTTTTTGAATTTAATTGACCGACTAAAGTTGGTCGGTAATTTTCGACCAACTTTGGCCGGTATTCCTTTCCGACCACAAAAATACCGTCCACACATAAATGGTCGGTTTTTGGCCATTACCGACCAACGTTGGTCGATTTTTACCGGATTTCTAGTAGTGATTTTTGAAGGAGAATTCATCTAAATCATCGGGGTAAGTCATCTTATCAATGATTTATAATATATTAGTTGATTTAGTCATTGTTTTGCCTTTGGATTAAAGATTTGAAAAGTAGAAATTGAGGTTTTGACTTGAGATCTAAGAGAGTGCATTCTAGGGATTTGGACATCGATTTGAGGTCGGATTTTAAAATAAAATATATATTTGGACCCATGATTGAATGTGTCATTGGAATTTGGTATTTGTTCCAGATTTGGACCAAACGGGCTTGATGTTGACATTTGTTGACTGCTTGAGAATTGATTAAAGATTGAAGTTTTATTATTTGGAATTGATTCCTATGACTTAGTTTGACCCCGTTTAGTATTGTTTGGCTAGCTTTGAGCTGGTTGGAGGATATTCCTAAAGTAAATGCGGTATTAAGGTTAATTTGGCTTGCAAAAGGTAAGTTTCTTGGCTGGACTTGGCTTGAGCGAATCTACCTTAGAAAATTGACCTTGTTAGATTAATTGCTATGTATTGGGGGATATATATATATATATGTTACACCATATGATTTTGTACGTAAAAATACGTCATAAGTCAATTGATATAAACTCAGAAATGAGATCATCTTTGAAAGTACATAAAGTAAGTTAGCCATGTTACCTTGGAGGTTACAAATATTTAAGATCATGATCTACAAGTACCAAGAGGGTTGGGAGGTTTAGAAGCTAAACAAATCGAAGAAAACAAGTTTCATCGAAAGTCGGCAAATTAGGAATGTTATAAGCCGTACTTTTGGGGTGAGACTATGGTTCTTATATATATATATATATATATATATATATGCAAACATAAACATAAATTTACTATTAGTATTTTAAATTAAGTCGAAGCAAGTTTTTTTTCAAATGAGAATAGCTTAATTAATAATTAATAAAAGTAACTCAATGTTTTGGTTTGAAATGGCATCGTAATATTTAAGGATTAACCTTTTGTAAAATAATTTATATTTTGCTTGGTTATAGTAGTTAATATTCGTTTATTCTTAATATCAAATACAAAATTAAGATAGAAAATGTTACTCGTTTTTAAACTATAAAGCAAGACAAGAAAAATATTTACACAATTTAAATATTACATAATTAATACAGTGTCTAATTAGTGTATCCATTTAAGGGAGGATTTATTTTTCAAACCTGATGTAAATTTCTTTTCTTGAGTTGAGAATCTTCTTAAAACAGTCTTTTTACTTTTGCAAGGTAAACGTAAAGTTTACGTATACATTACTCTCTCCAGATCACATACTATAAAAAATATATTAGGTATATTGTTGTTGATCTAAGGAGGAATTGGATGTGAGATTGATAAATTTAGGCGGAGTTCACATAGTCATTAATCTAAACATGTGCATAGGAACGTAAATTGTAAACTTATGGTGTGAAATAATAAATTTAAGTGGGCCCATGAATCATAGTAGCCTTCAACCTTGTTGAACGTGTAAATGGCAAATTAAAGGGACCCACAATTTCAGCATTTTGTCTAGACAGATAAATAAAGGCAGAGTATTTAAAGCGCATTAGATCTGAATACCAACAATACCCCAGAGAGGCAAGAAGGATGACAAGAGATAAACTGAAGTGATTTGGGCTTTTCAGTCAATTCACTTTGACCGGAAGCAGCTCCGGATTCTCCCTTATTAATAGTAGTAACTAGCGGGGGTTGCCCGGGCTTCGCCTGGGCCCAACCTAAACAAAGGTATATTGTTATCCTTCTGATTCTGACGGTAACATATCAACTAAGAATGCTTTACCATTTTTTAACAAGTCGCTTTGCACCAAATTTCAAAAGAAAAATACTATAAGCACCCAATTAGATAATCCTTATGTTGTCTAAGGCTCCGCACCATTCTGCTATTAGTTAACCATAGATTTAGTGCAATTTAAACGTTGTTGATACACTAGTTGTTATTAAAAGCCGACTTTTGGCACCCTTTTCGATTCCTCACCAAATATCATGATAATTGAGCCTAGTACAATTGTGTTCATTTCAGTAGGTTTCTAGCACGACTAATACAGTATTTTGTGTTAGTTGTTATACTTTTTGTTTCATTTTGCGTGATAATATTTGACTCAACCTAGTACGATGTTAAGTTCTTATATAACATCTTAGTAATGATAAATAGAACATCAAAGTAAGAGCAATATCATATTAAAAATAAAGTTTAGCAAATTGGGCCAATTTTTGGCTTGGAAAAAGGTCAATATTTTTGGTATATATCTAATAACATAGACACTAGGGCTTGGTTACGTTAGACCGTTTCTTGTGTAACATATTATTTTATTTTGTTTGATGTAAGTGCAGATAAATATTTACTCCCTAATTTCCGTTGGCCCGCAACACGGCAACAGAGTAGTTAGTCAATGTTTTCTTTCAATTTCTTTTGGACTTCCAAATAATATTTAGTATGTTATTTTTGTTGGGCTTTTAAGCTTTGTGTAATTTAAAGAGAGTGAATGGAAAATAGAGGGAAAACGAAATATTTGAGTTTCCCTCCTTGGCAAAGGAACATTGTCCCATATTGAAGGAAGAAAAGACTTTTGATGGGTATATATACAATTGCTCTTCTTCTAGCTCTTAAATAGTTAAGAAGAAGGCAACCCTCGCGCCGTCGTCGCTTGGCTTGGCTTCGGCTTCGGCCAACGATTGATTGATTAATCTTTTTGGACAAAATTCATTTAAATTATTTAGCTAATTAACGAAAATTCAATCCGGATTAACCCAGGACCCGCGGCCCGGTCCGGTCCGGTCCGTTTTCTTTCCCGGATTATTTTAAATTCATTTTCTGTTTTTCCGCAATATTTGTGTTGAAATATTCTCACCTATTCCAACAGCTATGGCTGTTTCTGAAAGGTTGCAAACCTTATCAGAAACAGTGCCAAATAGTCTATAAAAATGCCTTGAATCCCAGAATCTTTACTAACTAAATTTTCTGATTATCTTTTCTTCTTCTGCACAATATTTTCCAGTGTGTTTTACAATCATTGAGTGGTTCGAAGTTCACCCGCGTTTTTAGTACCAATACACCGGTAAGTTGAATCGTTCTATCCTGGGTGGATAATATTTCAGCACTTCGGGTACTTGAGGAGAATAATTTCCTTAAGGACACATTGTGCATTCAGTGGGCTCGATTTATTCCGATATTATTTTTTCAGAATTTATTTCGTCAAACTGGTTCTACTAACTTTCTGTTTATGTTTTTATTTCAGAAAGTTTAATATTTTTTATTATTTATTACAGCAATACAGATTGAATAATATTTTTTTGGGTGTGTCAACTAGTTGCCTAGCTAGATTCTTTTAATATCTTATTCGAACAACTTAAAAATTTCACAAGAATTGGATAAAGTAAATGCTGTAATTAAATACAGAGAATAAAGGGGTCTCTAGCCCTTTTCCTTAGTTATTTGTATCTTAAATATGAAAAACCTACTTACTCTATATGCGAGCCATTATAATTGAATAAATGGAGCTGAACAAGATAAGTTTGTTAACTTAAAAGATGGTAAGAACAGGAGGTGCTGCTACTGCATCGTAAAAAGACGGCATTTTTGTATTTGTTACTTTAATATATTTTATACATATTAAATACAAAAAGCATATTATAATTAGCTTGCTTAAGCTGACTCAAAATTTCCCTATACCTGGGGCCCAGAACTTTGATTAGTCAATTCTTTTTTCTTCAGTTTCTTGTTCGTTAGGCAGCACGTCCTCAAAATTAAATGGTCGAAGTTAATAGAAAGAGGGTTGTTTCTTTTTTCCCGTGCCTTGCACCAGAGATGATGTGAAGTACTTCCTCTATCATTTTATCTGTCGTTGGGATGATGTGAAGTAGTACTTCCGTTGTTATTTTATTTGTCTAAGTTTAATTGAACACAAAATTTAAGATGGTATAATAAAAATGTGAATTTTTATTAGAGAGCTGAGGGTAAAATTAAAATTTTAAAATTTAAATACTTACTAAATACTTATCTCAGTTCGCTAGTATTAGTGTTAATATGATATCTTTTATTCATAGATGGTTATTACTATCTAGAGTTATTTCATGTTGTTGTTATTCCTACTTGTTGCAATTACCTTTTCTTTTTCAGTCGTTCTCTAGCCGAGAGTCAATTGAAAACAGACTCTCTATCCTTCCAGTGGTAGGGGTAAGATTGCGTACATCTTACCCACCCCAGACTCCCACTTGTGAGAAACTAATAGATTTGTTGTTGTTGTTACTTACTAAATATAAAAATGTATCATCTTTTTCTAAATAAACTAAAAAGAAAAAGTAACACTAACACACATAATTTGAAACAGAGGGCTTATATAACTGCTACTTTGCATGAAGACTCTGATGTTGATGCTTGTAATTAGAGAGTGTAACTTCTTGGATTTGAGTTACTATAGTTGATTAAACAAGTGTTTCAGGTTTTCATTAACTCCTTAGAGGAAACTATCAGTCTTAGAATAACGGACACGCATAAATGTTAACATCGGCCTTAGAAAGCACAAAATAGGACACACATATCAAACCATGGGAAGAGCCTATAAGAACTAAAAGACAATTTTGTTTCTTACCATTGAGTTAATAAAGACACCATGACTCCTTGAATTAAAGGATTTATAAGTGAACTCGCCGTTTCCAAATCTGAAGAAAACCCACTTTAAGGCAGACCAAAATCCGGAAAATAACTATCTGAAACGTTAAGTTTGGATCATTATACATGGAAGAAGTGCAAAACAATTTCTCACTGCCCTAAAAATGGGTTGTTTAAAACCTACCCATAAACCATAATAATACCAACGCATGAATGAACACTAATAGGATAATGTTATCAATCAATTACTTAAGAGCGGCAACTTTAACTCGATAGATTTAAAGACAAAAAAAGATGCCTACTCAAAATCTTCACTAAACAGGATACTTGAACACCATTTTTGACAAACAAAAGACATGACATATTACCTATTATTATCAACCAATTACTTAAGAGCTGCCACTTTAACTCAGTTGAATTTAAAGACAAACCAAATGAATATGCCTACTCATAATATTTCAGCCCTAAATAAAATTTACCAGGATGACTTTGAAAGGACAATGCTATATTACCTAATGCTATCAACCACTTACTTAAAAACTGCAAAATTTAACTCAACAAGATTTAAAGATAAAACAAACGAAGACCAGCATTTGTTGATAACATTAAACACTATAGATGAAGAATATGTAAAGATATAGTAGATGCCAAATAGCTATAACAACATGAATATTTGATCACATTAATAATGATCACGAGTCAGTTACTTGTCTAATTAGTATATCTCTAGATCTGGAACTGCCACCAAAACTTGACCATTCTCAAAATATGCATACCATCAAATATAGTGAACTGCTACTATTCTGGTTTCCTCTTTAAGTTTTTTGTAGTGGAGTTAGTTCTAGTTGGTTATAGTGTGAAATTTTTGAATAAGTTTGTATATAATGCTTTGTCTAATTTATTTTTTTATTTTATTTTTTACTGAAAAACAATAGGATCACTAAGGCAATGGTAGGGAGCGTAGTATAAAAAAGAGGCTCGCTGTCTTTAATATTGAGTAGACTGCTCTTGTGTCTCCCAATCTGTAATAGAACCATTAATTCCTCCCTTTTCATTCTCCTCTTGCTGCAATTTCTTTTCTCTGTCGTCATTGCTGGTGTTTTATATTGTGCGACGAATATTATATTTGGGTTCGGTCTGATCTGATTTAGCTACAAATCTGTTACATATATAATGGCGGGAAGCAAATTTGTTTTTATGGTAAGTATATATCTTCCTAGTAGTTGTAGTTTTTTACTGAATGTCTTTAATTTGTAACTAATTAATAACTTCCGTCATTTTTTTTAAGATTCTTGCAGCATTTTCCTTTATTATTCCTGTTGCTTCTGGCGGAAAATTAGTCATTAAGAAAGAAGCTGCAGCTTTAACAACGTTAGGGATCTTCACAATTACCGTCGTGATCTTCTTATTTGTTTGCTTGGTACGGTATTGTATTAAACTTAGATTTAGGACAATTGGCCCTAGGGTAGTGAGACTATTTCCTCTCCTTCAATATTCAGAATTGAACGATTTCAGCTTTGGCGTTACTAGATGCAGTATATGCCTAGCTGATTTTGTTCAAACCGAGTATATCCGCATGTTACCGTGCAGTCACATTTTTCATCATGACTGCATTGTAACCTGGATGACTCGGCGTATAACTTGTCCGGATTGTCGTCGGGGTTACAGGCATATTGTGCCTTAGTAGGAATAGTTTTCGTTCGATATGGTCTTACGACAATATAATTATATATAGAATGTTATTGTGACAATATTACTCGGATGTACTGTTGTTCAACTTATATAGTTCCAGTGCAATGTAATTTTGAAAATTGTGAAGCGCAATAAATTTATTATTATTTCATTATCATCATTAATTTTGGCGTTGTGATGAACTGATCAAGTAGGAATTTATCTTGTAAGTCTATTTTGTCATCTGATCGATCATGACAAATATTTAACAGCTTGATGTTTGGAAATTTATCATGAAATGTGACGAGACTTTGAAAACATTGAGATAACCAAATCAAAAACTGAAACTAAATAAAACGGGGAATCTGATCAATGTATTTCCCCATATTCGACCATTGGTCGACAACATATAATAACATAAAGAAGCTGAACATAAAAACTCAGCTATATGTTCGTCACACAACGTAACATACCATAAAGAATCTGTCATTCAAGTTACACACTGCCATATGTTCGTTACAACTCTACTTTAATTTTTAGTACAATTACATGCCATTAATTTTTCAAGTGAGCCGTCTTGCGAACTACTTGTATAAACATTGTAATGAAAACCTTATGAATAACTATATCATTTTAATGTAGTGGTAGTAGTGTATCATCAAGTAAATCAGGACTGAAGCAGAATAATCTTAATTTATTTAACACCTGAATAGGGTTTTTCTTTACTTATTTAGAGGAGAATAAGAATTACCAAGCTCATCGAATTACCAAACCTCTTTATCTTGAATAAGAGGATGAATGATCTAGCGTCTAAAATAATGAGAACTAAATGGAAGTCCAAAATGATTAAGTAGTTGTTTTTACAAAAAATAGATCCCGTGAAAAAGGACTGGTGTGAGGCCATTTTATCAAAAACCAAGACCATTATATTAAAAGGCAAGACCTTAATCTTTAAGCATTATCTTTTGTTTAATACGCACAATGAAACTCCCCTTATGACCGTAAAAGTGGACCCGAAAATAAGTATTTCATAAAATAAAATAAAATAAAAGATTCAACCCATCCCTACCCAGCCCCGCTTTAAAACTGACTAACAGGGCTCGGGCCCAACTTGAAAAAAGTTTCTCCCGTTTTAATTTATATGAATTTATTTGACTAAGCATAGGGTTTAAGAAAAAAAAGAAGACTTTTGAACTTGTGGTGTAAGATGAGGCACATTTATTTTGTGTGGCTATAAATCATTGCATAAAGGGAAATTGTTTCCAAATATGGAAAGTGGTCATTCTTTTTGGCACGGACTAAAAAGGAAATAGGTTTACATAAATTAAAACGGATGGAGTATATTATTTCATTATACATCGTGTTACCTTGTAATTTTAATCGTAATATTCTATGAAATTTGACTTGTAAAGATGGTTTACTTATATTACAAATTGTTTGTCATTGTTTGCAAGTATTCAAGTGAGGTATAGAAAGTCGTACCATTGTAAATAAAGATATAACGATAATATGAACTGGAACATTATATATTTGCATCACAAATTAGCTGTGCCCATCCAAGGGAAACCTACAAAGGGTCATAGGGCAGGGTTGTGAAGCAGCCCATGAAAGTGGTTGTAGGCTCGTGCTGAGCACAAACGAAGATGGTAAGGTCGTTTGATTATATCATGACTAGGAATAATAATTTCGGAGTAAAATAACTAAAATAATCGATGTGACCTTCTCCAAAGTTATTCTCCCAAAGTCCCTAGAGAAGTTCAAGGTTAAAATTGAAAATAAAATTTTGTCTAAGTTTACATGTTGTAAAACCAAATTTACATGCTTTATACATGTTTCCTATTTTAAATTCAATTAACCAAATATTTACCAATAAAATCACATCTATCAAATAATATCGTCGTTATTTAATATAATACTATAATTCCCGTATTATAATCTTGGTATAACTTGTTTGCAAACCAAACGACCAAAGATTTATTTTTGTTGATCCTATAAGCAAGTATTTATCTAGAGTTTAGTTTTAAATCTGTTTAATTGTTTGCTGCGGTAGTTTTATATGCATTTCTCTTGAAATTTTCTATCTATATTATGAAGTTTCTTTACTTTATGATTCTACGTTAATTATCAAAATAGCAAACATCAAATAGTTTCTTGCCTCAGAGATTTTAAAAAAAAAAGGTATTGTGAATTCTTCTTTACAAAATTTAATGTTTAGTGCTGAGCTAGTTTTATCAGCATATTATAAAGGGCAAAGGTCCAAATATGCCCTCATACTATACGAAATTGAGCACATTTGCCCTTCGTTAATAGTTTAGCTCAAATATGCCCTTACCGTCACATAGTTGGTCCATATATGCCCTTAGAGTTACACAGTTGGCCCATATATGCCCTTTTTCGAAATGAAATTCACCCAAACTAATTAGCTCTTTCTTTAATTGTATTAAAGTGTATTACAAATACTATTTTCTTTTTATTAGTACTTTTTTTCTTTACCTTTCTCTTTTCTTTCAATTTTTTTCTTTTCTTCTCTTTTTTTTTTTTCCTTTTTCTTTCTCTCTTATCTTATTTCCTCCATTACTATTACTGATGTCTTTTTCATTTTCATCACCAATTTCACTTGACAAAACTCATAAATTTCAATTACTAAGAAAATTCTCCTATAAAGTAATCAAGTTCCAATTTCACTGGCCCTCTAAATAAATGAAATGAAATTATTTCAAACATAATAAAAACATCTCAACCTTTAACAATACTCAAAAGACCAAAATATTTAAATTGTTTCCAGAAAGATAATTTAATGATTAAAACCCTAGAATTCAAGTTGTAGCGTTATAAATTTGAGTTGTTAGTCTTTTTTCAACTGAATTTTTTTTATTTTTTTTATTAACTATATATGTAAATTAGGGGTGTACATGGAACGGGTTGGTTCGATTTTTTATCAAAATCAAACCAAACCAATTATATCGATTTGATTTGTACGGTTTTGTTGGATTTTCTGATTTTTTGTTACATAAATATTATTTCAATCTTACTTTGTTAAAGCTTTTAGAACTAAATATATGTTCAGTAAAAATTATAAAATTGAAAAATATATGATATATAAAAATATTCTTATGGGAGAATTTTCTTAGTAATTGAAATTTATGAGTTTTGTCAAGTAAAATTGGTGATGAAAATGGAGAAGACATCAGTAATAGTAATGGAGGAAATAGGATAAGGGAGAAAGAAAAAGGGGAAAAAAAAGAGAAGAAAAGAAAAAAGATGAAAAAAAAGAGAAAGGTAAAGAAAAAAAGTACTAATAAAAAGGAAATAGTATTTGTAATACACTTTAATACAATTAAAGAAAGGGCTAATTAGTTTGGATGAATTTCATTTCAAAAAGAGTATATATAGGCCAACTGTGTAATTCTAAGGGCATATATGGACCAATTATGTGACGGTAAGGGCATATTTGAGCTAAACTATTAACGAAGGGCAAATGCGCTCAATTTCATATAGTATGAGAGCATATTTAGACCTTTATCGTATTATAAATATGCCAAGTTTGATACTGGAATGAACCAAAGATCAAAAGGCGGTATGAATAGAATGCCTAATAAAATTAGTTAATTTGTTAAAATGAAGTCATGAATTGTGAGCATATTATTATTTCAATAAGAAAATTATATTTTACTGTTAAAAAGATGATGTAATAAAAGTAGCAGTAATATTTGAACTTTAATCTTTAAAAATACC
Source organism: Nicotiana otophora (assembly GCA_000715115.1). NCBI lineage: Eukaryota > Viridiplantae > Streptophyta > Magnoliopsida > Solanales > Solanaceae > Nicotiana > Nicotiana otophora. The sequence goes on from AWOL01S0137713.1 coordinate 39,065, forward strand.
TGTCATCGTTACTTACATGACAAGGTGGGTTGCTCTGATGGTAAGCACCCTCCACTTCCAACCAAGAGGTTGTGAGTTCGAGTCACCCCAAGAGCAAGGTGGGGAGTTCTTGGAGGAAAGGATGCCGAGGGTCATTATGGAAACAGCCTCTCTACCCCAGGGTAGGGGTAAGGTCTGCGTACACACTACTCTCCCCAGACCCCACTAGTGGGATTATACTGGGTTGTTGTTGTTGTCGTCATCGTTACTTTTATTTGTGTTATAGCTATGATAGGTAAGAAAAAGAAAGTTGTTCCATCACTAAGATAACCACGTGGCCACCATAGAAGCAAATGCAGAGTGATGTGTGAAATGAAGTTTAGAGGGGGCCCACACATAAGGTGGTCTATTAGTTTTGTCCATTTTACAAGACGTACGCCCACAAAGCCATCATATACAATAGTCTAGCATGCAGATCTTAGAATACCGAAAATAACCTCTGTTGATGAGCATATGGTTAGGACAAATACGGAATAAATAGAAGTGTTATGTTTTTTCCCGTAATTTTACGTTAACCGGAAGCTCCTCGCGATTCCCTCTTATTAATAGTACTAGCAAGGTGTTGCCCGTGCACAACACGGGCCCAACATAAATAATTAAAATAGATTGGATAATTTTAGCTCTGCTCTTGCGATTTTGAAGGCATTAACATTGATCATCCAGTAGAAATTCTTGTTGCATCAATTATTCTCAAGCCAAATGCATATAAGACCATGCAGTCCATTTCAACTCACCAAACCAAGAGAGTTATTTTCTTCAAATAAGAGATACAATACAAGGTTTATCTAAATTAGCTCCTTAACAATTATCATGGCCAACTTTCAGACTTTCAATTACAAATTTGTAACTGCTAGAGTTCTTTTCATTCTCTTGACATGCTAAGTATGTTGCCATGGTAATGTTTCGGAGGACCATTTTGGGGGATCACCGACTTGCTGCTCCAAAGTAGACTAACACAAGTCCTCATTACTATTTTCCAATGCCGCAAGTCCTCATTATTATTTTCCAATGCTGCAAGTCCTTGCCTCTCTTGAGGCTTCTCCAAAGTTAATTGACCGATAAGCATGCCAGTGCCTAGTCTCGAGCGAAGATTCCAACTTTTCAACTTTTTCACGATCAAATTTGACGCAGTGATGCATTGAAGCATACTGCTAGCATCATAATCTTTTTTAATTGGCTAATTCACACATATAAGTATTTCTTAAACTTTAGCAAATGCGCCCACTGGATGGCCATCCTTCTCTTCAAAACAGGACAAGTGAACACGGACTACTGGAGCAGCAACATCCATATGTGGAGAAAGAATGTTTATCCCGAGCATAATAGTAAATTGTATCACGCTTCTATATAGAGAGAACATTAAAAAAAATAGAAAAGTGAATCTAAAAGAATAACGATACTTCTGCTCTGAAGTCTTTTGGAAAATGAGCTTTAACATCCCACAATGTGTCAATTTTCACGGTAAAGTATCAGAACTTTTTACCTAATAAAAGTGTGCTAAACGTGATTCGAAATACCTACCAAAAACATGATGAAAAGGCAGATTTGTCTAACTGATTTATTATTTTCGAACTATTTTTCTTTATAAATATTTTCTCAAGCTGTTGTATTTTACTCTCCAGTATGTAGTGAAATTTTGGTACTGACCGGGCACGAAGTTTAAGAAAAAATGAAGACTTTTGAAATTTGTAGTCCTAAACAAGTCAAAAATGGGTCAAGAGTATTTGTGTGGTTATAAAAGTTTCTCGTAAGGGCAGAATTGAAAGTTTAAGCTAAATTATTTCTAAATTTAGAAAATGTTTCATTTTTTTTGGAACGGGCCAAAAAGGAAACAGGTTCACATAAATTGGAATAGAGAGAGTATAAAGTTGCCTGTTTATTAAGAAAAGTGAGCTAGACCAGTGAGCTAAGAATTGATTCACAGTTCTCCCAGGCCCCAATAAGTAAACAAGGAAATCTTTGATTTCACAGTATGATACTCAACCAGCTGGCTAAAGCATTATATAAAGCAGTCATGGCAATTGTTAAAAATACCAAATTACTGATAAAATGAGAGATACACAAGCTTTAACATAATACATAAGGGACTCGAGATATTACCACATTTCTTCATGCAACATCATTCTATGACAGAACACTACCTTAGAACTATAGCCTTTAAAGCATCAAAGAAACATATGCAACGACTAACAAAAGAAAAGCAAGCAAATGCCTTCAGTAGACAACTAATAAACTTGCTAGATATACATAGGCTACACACTTTATTTAATTTTGCAAACTCTAAAATTAATGTAATTTACTCACCCTTAAAAGTAAGTACTCTGAATGCTAAATATGTCGCTTCCTATCGTGAACTCCCCCTGAAGAATTGCACTGAAATGCTTGATTATTTCCGCCAAGCTTGGTTGGGATTTAAAGTATTCCAGTACGTACAATTTTAGTAAAGTATTCCAAGCTCCCGAAGGTTGATACAATGCATTATAGTTTTGTACCGTCTCCTGTAAATACTGTACATACTAAACTACCTCCACACAAACTTCAAACTCACAAATAAATCTAAACTTCAAAGAAGAAGAGGATAAATAGTTTTCTTTCTAAAATGTATGTGCAATAAGAATGGCGTGGCATCTCCATTAAACAACAGATGAATAATATCTTGAGTTAACAAAGCATGATTAGTTGAGTAGCTAAACTAATTATAAGTTTAGTCATCTAGTATATATTATTTATCATTGTATATTATACATGACCGAATTTTCTTCTTCCAAGGGGCTTTCTAATGTGAAAATCAGTGGAGTCCATCTAAGGTTATCCACCCCTATGCCGCCAGAGGACCCTGTAGAAGTTAAAAATCCTAATAAACCCAGTTTACAAAAAAAAAAGTTTACACCCCAAAACAAAGTAGTAGTATTTTTTTTCAATAAAGTTTTTCATAACAGAGCTGGAGAAACTCATCTCATTTTGTTCTAAAATATTTCCATGAGAAATCCCTAACCCACAACCCTAACTCCTGTTTAGAACTCAGGTAACTGAAGATTTTTCGCAAATTTTCCAATGTATACTAAATTCTGCTCCAAAAACCTGTCATTTAAGATGAAATAAAAAATGTAATACTAATTATTTACCACAAATTGAAAATGGAGAAAAAACTTATTACTCCAAAAGGGATGCCACAAATATGTCAAATTCAAGCTCATCGCAATATTGAAATCGAATAAAAGAGAATACTGATAATTCAATAGGTTATAATCCTAAAATCCTTAAGCTTGCGACAAATTTTCAATATAAATCCAAAAGTTCAATAGTTTTTGATTTTTCCAAAATTGTCTTATTCTATTGTTACCTTGAGTTGGTGTGGTTGAGTCGCCACTGTAATCGACATGTCTCCCTAAAGGCCTACCTTTATATACGTCAGAGAGAGCGAGAGAGAGAAACAAGAAAGTCACAGACGAAGATAAAGGAAAGCGGTGGTAAGATGAAGATTACTCCACATAGAGTAACACAACTTTTCTAATCTTTCAAAGCTCTTTATGAAGCATCTGAGAGTCTGAGGGGCAAAATTGAAATAAATTGAATTTTGTGTTTTCTTTAGTAAACTCACATTGGCTAGAAGCTCCTCTCGGTTCTCGCTTATTAATAGTAGTAATGTATACTAGATGAGGGATAGGCCCATGCTTGACATGGGCCCAACACTTAATTACAAAAATAATATTCATAATTGCATTACTCCAATTATTTTGTAACGATTATTAATGTTACTTTAAATAATATATTTAAAGATAGAAATTTCATATGTATCTTTATTCAGTAAAAACTTTCGTGTTTCTGAGTTAACTATATGATGTTAAACTTATTTTGTTGGAATTAAACATCAAAGAAAAAGAAATAAAATGGTATCAATATTTCATCAACTTGCTAATTCTTTGTGTTTGTGTGTTTTTTTTGTTCCTCGTATTCTAATTTGAAATTTACAATATATTATATTTAGTAAGTAATAAGTAGGCTTACTTGTAGCACAAAAATTTATAGGCAACATATTTAGGTAATTTATGGGCGTGTTAAATTTAAGAAAGCAATCCCTAATTTATTTAAATCTCGTCAACTTGTGAATAACCAGAGAATTTATAATTTGTTCGTCGATAATTCACTTGTTAATAGTATTAAATAATATGAGATGTATTCTTTTAACATAAGAAAAGATATGTATTACATTAGAGGTGGACCTTAATATATAGAAACAAATATTTTGTAAAGCAGTACCAACTCCACTCTTCCTTTTTATAGAGTTTTCTCATTAATTAATTTAATTAAAGATAATTGATTGATTCCACCTTGAATGTTTACTTAACATTCAAAATAATCATGAAAATTCAAACGGTAAAATTAATACAGTTTGAACAGTAATATCGTGAGTTCTAATTTGAGTATGTGTTAATCAGAATACTCTTATATATATATATATATATATATATATATATTAGTATTTCCGAGATGAATTTCAACCCCAATGATACTTAATGATCCCACACCAAATAGATTTTAGTCCAGGATCACAAGCTAGAAGTTATATTCAGAAAGAAATTTTCAGTGATAAATGGAACCAGTTTAAAACTTAGTTTTTTTATACTTATAGTAAAAATAATTTGAATAATATTTCTCAAGAGTTTTATGAAACTTGTGCTTTACATAATCAAATTATGTATTTTGTTCCTTGGTTTATAACACTTATTTATCACTTTTTATAAAATTTTTAGAAAGATCTTATAAAGACGAGAATGGAAATATTATTAAAGCCATTTACCCTCCTCAAGCACCTTTTGTTTTACCAAATAATATAGGTATTACATTTATTGCATTTTAAAAATTTATTGATGAAGATGTTGCTGCAATCAGCATCGCAGAAATTAATAAATTAATTTCTCAAAATAATTATTTGAGTTTATATGTTAAAGTTTTGGGTGAACAAATTAGTTTTCTTGATTAAAAAAACTTGATGATTTAGCAGTTTTGATAAAGAATATGAGTAATAGCAAGGTTTTAACTTATATTGCCTCTACATCATGAAGCAAATCAGAACCTCAAACTGTTCTTACCCATGTTCAAAGACCCCCTGAGATTCAGGATTTTAAATTTAAATCTTTAAATGATTTGGAAGAACTTCTTGATAAAAATTTATCCGGTTTGAATATCAAACCTATTGATTTATCAAAAGATTTTGCTGATAAAATAGATACTACTTTTGATTACAAGAATGAAGTCTACTCAGAATTTAATAAACTTAGAGGATATCCCAAAAAGAATAGTAGGCATGCTGATAAGCCCAGAATGCAAACTTACTATTACGATCGTCCTACTCCTCAAGATGTTTTAATAGAAGAACGTGATTGGAATCAGACTAATACGTCTTATAGTGGTTCCGAAATTTACGAATGGAATCTTGATGGTTTGACTGATAGACAACTGACTATTCTTGTGCATAGAATGCTTGTGTATGCAACTATCTGTAAAAGTATAAAAAATACAGATAGAACTATTTGCAAAATGATTGTTGCAGGTTTTACTGGCCAACTTTGTGGCTGGTGGGATAATTATTTGACAACAGATGAGAAGATGATGGTTATTAATTCAATAGCCACTGATGAAGGAGTTGATAACCTAGGCATGACTCTTGTTGCAAATAGAGAAGATGTTGTTTATATTCTTGTTCTTACTATTTTAGAAATGACAAGGTGGGTTGCTCTGATGGTAAGCACCCTCCACTTCCAACCAAGAGGTTGTGAGTTCGAGTCACCCCAAGAGCAAGATGGGGAGTTCTTGGAGGGAAGGATGCCGAGGGTCATTTGAAAACAGCCTCTCTACCTCAGGGTAGGGGTAAGGTCTGCGTACACACTACCCTCCCCAGACCCCACTAGTGGGATTATACTGGGTTGTTGTTGTTGTTCTTACTATTTTAGAACACTTCAATTGTAGATTTACCAATTATCATGAGACAGTTCGTACCCTACTTAATGGTCTTAGATGTAAGACGTTAGGGGAATTCAGATAGTATAAGGATACTTTTATGAGTAGGGTTATGGAGTTACCCGAAAATAAATACGACCATTGGAAAGCTAAGTTTATAGATGGCCTTCCCTCCTTATTTGCTGAAAGAGTTAGAAAGACTCTAAGAGGTAGCTATGGTGAAATTTCGTACAATAATTATACCTATGGTAAGTTAATAAGAATCTTCACACAAGAAGGGTTAAACCTGTGCAATGAGTTAAAATTGTCAAGATAGCTTAAGATGGATAAGCTTAAGGAGAGAAACCAATTAGGGGACTTTTGCACCCAGTTCGGTTTACCCGAGGCTTCTACTCATAAGAAGAAGAAACATAAGTATCATAGATACCCTAATCAAGACAGTCCTTATAGGAGAAAGAGATCTAGATATAGATCCAAGGAAGAACGAGAAGTTAAGAAAGCCCATCGCAAGTCCACTAGATTTACTAAATATAGGTCTAAGCGCGATCTTGCTGATATTAAGTGTTACAAATGTGGAAAGTTTTGGCCATATAGCACCAAACTGTAAGCTTCAAAAGCTTAAAAACTTAGAGCTAGACAATGAGTTATGTGATAAGGTTTATGATTTGTTATATACTTCTGGATCAGAATCTGATTATTATTATTCTGAATCAGAATACGAAGCTGAAATTGATTTGCTTGATTTATCTGATAGTGATAAAAATATTGATAATGCTTGCACAACTTGCAGAGGTAATACATGTACCTGTGATGATAATGAATTTTATAAATTGCAATCTCAGTTCCAAGATTTGAATATGAAAACTATTACATCTGATAATGTGATAGAACTTTTAAAGGAAGTTACCGATGAAAAACTTCGTGAAAAGATTATTAATTTGGTTGTTTGTAATAGTTCAAGTTCTTCTTCAAGTTTTGAAAACACAAAAAAGGAATTTGAATACACTGCTCCTTATTCTTTATTAGAGGTTAATAACCGTCTTTTGAATAAAAGTACTACTCCAGCAAGAAATTCTTCTTTCGATGATTTAAAAATTGAAGTTGAAAACTTGAAACGAGAGATTAAATCTCTTAAACAAAATCAAATAATTTGTGATCGTAGGATTACTCAGATTGAGAAAATCTATTCTCCAGCTGAGAAATCTAATGATAAAAATAAAGGTATTTCTGAAAATGATATTTCTTCTGAAAAACCTATTAAGATTAATTCTCAACATGATATGTTTTTGGGAATGATGCAAATTGTTACTGCTCATAGATGGTATATTAAATGTACTATTCTTATTGATAATAGTTTTTCCATTACGAATATTGCTATGATTTATAGTGGAGCTGATGTTAGCTGCATTCAGGAAGGTTTAGTACCTACTAAATACGTTCAGAAAACTACTCATATGGTTAAATCTGCATCAGGACACGCTTTAGATATAGAGTATAAATTGCCTAATACTGGTATTTGTCAGAACAAAGTCTGCATTCATCACTTCTTTTTCTTCGTAAAAAACCAGTTATACCCTCCAATTATACTTGGAACACCGTTTATTAATACTATTTATCCTTTTACTAGCATAGACTCAAAAGGTTTTACAGCTACTTATAAGGATAAAAAGATTAGTTACACTTTTGTTACAGATCCAGTAACTAGAGATATAAATGCTTTAATTGATATGAAGCAGAAACATATTGATTCATTACAATTAGAATTGTTTAGTATGAATATTTTTGATACTTTAAATTCTACTAAAACACAGGAAAAGATCAAGTTGATCTCCGAGAATATTGCTATTGATATTTGTGTTGAGCATCCCAGTGCTTTTTAGAATAGAAAAAAGCATATTGTCACTCTGCCTTATGAAGATAATTTCTCTGAGGATGATATTACTACTAAATCACGACCTTGTCAGATGAACGCTGAATTGGTAGAATTCTGCAAGAAAGAGATTGATAATTTATTACAAAAGGGTTTGATAAAACCCTCAAAATCTCCTTGGTCTTGCACAGCCTTCTATGTTAATAATGCTGCTGAAAAGGAACGTGGAATTCCTAGATTGGTCATTAATTATAAACCTTTGAATAAGTTTTTAAAATGGGTTAGATATCCAATTTCCAACAAAAAGGATTTATTATCAAGATTATATGATGCCAATATATTTTCAAAATTTGATTTAAAATCTGGATATTGAAAAATTCAAATTTTTAAAAAGCATACTTATAGAACTGCTTTTAATGTTCTATTTGGGCAATATGAATGGAATGTGATGCCTTTTGGTTTGAAAAATGCCCCTTCTGAATTTCAAAAAATCATGAATGATATATTCAACCCCTATTTGGATTTTATCATTGTTTATATTGATGACATTTTGTATGTTTTAAAACATTTGAAATGTATATTAAGCATTTAGATATTTTCAAAAGAATTGTTATACAAAATGATTTGGTTATCTCAAAACAAAAAAATGAGTTTATTCCAAACTAATATTCGATTTTTAGGACATTATATTTGTCAAGGAAAGATTACTCCTATTCAAAGATCTATTGATTTTGCTTCAAAATTTCCCGATGTTATTACTGATAGAACTCAGTTACAAAGATTTTTGGGAAGTTTAAATTATATTTCACCTTTTTATAAAGATTTATCTCGTGATTTAGCTCCCTTATATGACAGGCTAAAAAAGGATTATAAAAGCCATTGGACTGATAGTCATACTATTTTGGTTAAAAATATCAAACAACGTGTTAAATCTTTACCTTGTTTGACACTTGCTAATCCTGTATGGCAAAAGATTATCGAGATAGATGCGTCCAATATTGGTTACGGAGGGATTTTAAAACAGATTAATCCCAATAATAAGCATGAATATTTGATTAGATTTTACTCTGGAAAATGGTCTGAAGCCCAGAGAAAATACGCTACTGTAGCTCATGAAATGTTAACCATTGTTAAATGTGTTTTAAAATTCCAAGATGATTTATACAATCAAAAGTTTTTAATAAAAACCGATGCACAATTTGTTAAATATATGTTTAACAAAGACTTTAAACATGATGCCTCAAAAATGATATTTGCAAGATGACAGGCTCAATTAGCCCCCTTTGATTTTGAAATTCAATACAAAAAAGGAATTGATAATTCTTTGTCAGATTTCTTATCCCGTGAATACCTGCAGGATGGAACCCCCATGGGGGCGAGCTAGAGGTGGTAGAGGATGGGGAAGATCATCCCCACAATCCAGAGGAAGGACATCCCCTTCAGGATCATCATACGGATCCACATCAAACTCCCCAGTTATACAAATGGGAAGAAAAAGTTTGACCAATGAGAAGATATCTCTCAGAGGTGAATCTTCGAGAGTAGGACCATCTATTCATCTGAAAGATATTCGAGAAGATAGCTAGTTATACGCGCACTTGCAGGCATATTTGATTGCTCAAAAGCAAAGTGATACTTTTGCTTCTATTACAAAAGAGGATAATGATGATATCAAATCCTATGAAAAGGTGACTAAAAAAGAAATGATATTTCTTTTAGAAAATTCTGATATTCAGAGAAAGGAAGAACCATGGAAGATATTCTAAAGGTATTTAATAAATGGTTTATATTATCCGGGTGAGTCATACAAAAACCGTTCCTATTATAAAACTATACTCACCAGTACTGACAGTGCAGAATTTCAGCACTTTTCTGATTATAGTACAGACGAGAACGTTTATAACTTCTCAAAGATCATAATCAAACAGATTATATCTGTTGAAGATTAGGGAATATCCACAATGAAAGAAAGGCAGATAAGCCTTAACAAGTCAAGGTTTTGAGGTATATCTACCTCTTTCAATCTAGTATTTTTCATACTAGTTTCTCCTAAATCCATATTTCAGAAACATATCTATGTCGAATATTTTATATCTATCTCATATATACCATGAAAGTACCTAGGCTCTGATACCATTTTAACAGGATCAAGTGGCGGGCGGTAATCCGCACGGCCTTCTCTTAATCTAGCTAACTCAGCACCCTTATGTTTAAAGACTGGCGGTAATCCACACAATCAATAAGGATATAAGAATTGAAATATACTTGAATTTTTTTATATAGTTTAATGACTGTATGGAAGGTTAAACCTTTTTACTCAAGCAAGGGGTCTGTCATAATATAATACATACTCTCATTGAGCCCATGTATCTAGCAGTTCTAATTGTGAAAGAAGATGCCCTTTTCAACTCATTCAACGGGCTAAAGTTCACAGCTGGCTAGACGGAGCCACTAAGGCAAAGCCAATAAGAGTAATATTATATTAGACTGTACCAACCATCTCGAAACCAAGTCAAAATACTATATATAAAACTCATTTATATTTTAATAGATGTCGTCGCTTTCATGGTTTCTATAGGAGAGAAGTTAGATATTCAATGTAGATATATAGTCTCTTAGCCGGACATAGTCACGGCCAGAGAGGAGAGACTAGATGAAAAACTAAGAAAGAAAAGCAGTACCTTTTGGCCGGGATGCAAGGCCTGAAGATGAAGAACTAAAAACTTTATTTACTTTGTTCTTCGGTTACAAACTTCAAACTTTAATTATAATTGAAGAGAGAGAGAGAGAGAATTCTAAAAAGAGGGGGGGGGG
>AWOL01S0137733.1:0-16005 GCA_000715115.1 Nicotiana otophora
AATATAAGCCATAATATTAAAGTACAAGATGAAAGTCTAAAGTTTGAAGGTAAATCTACTCTACAATTGCCCAAAAAGGGAAAAACCAGCTGTTCACGTGCTCTCCTAAACAAAACTTAACCTAAAATTAATAAAAGGATTTATTTATACTAAGCTAAAATTTTCGGACAAAAATGCCCCTGCGGAGGATTCGCGGACGCGTAATTCTAATCGCGTCTGCGCTTGAGCTTTTGCGGCCGCGTAATAATGAGCGCGGTTCATGTTTCTTCAATACTAGGCTTGGATTGGGATTAGTTTCGAGGACCGCGTAATTTCAACCGCGTCCACGTGTGCTTCCACCGCAGCTCCGTAATTTGGACGCGAACCGCGTTCTTCAGTTAAGCCCAACTTGCAGGGTCTCTAAACCTCAAGATGCGCTCTCAGCGGAATTCCCTTCGCGGTCGCGCCAAAGATTTCGCGGTCGCTCCTTTCCAATGCGGTCAGTGGTGATTTTAGTACTCAAAGCAGCTTCTCTGAATTTACTTTCGCGGACTGCATAATATTGGCCGCCTCAGCTGTGATCCTTACGTGGCCGTGCTTTTCTGCCGCTCTCAGCGCTCCAGTCTCAGCCTTGGATTCGTGTAGGTTTGACTTCTTCATGAGTTGATTATGGCTTCTTTGTCTTATTTTGACCAAACCCTGCAAGCAAGCACATTAAGTTAGTTTTTGGGAATACCTTTACGCATTCTTTGACCCAAAACCTAAGCAAAAGAGAGCAAATAATAGGCTAAAATCCCTAGTTATCAGTATACTAATACTACACTTCTGCACATTTTTGTGCAGATTCAGGTACTCCGGAGTGTGTTGACTATTAGATAGCGGATCAGATATTGCTGCGAAGACTTCTAGGTATACCCGTCGTCGCGTTCGCAGGCCTCAGAGTCATCTCCGAAAGTTATTTTTGTACATTTATTTCTATTCCGGAATAGTTGTACTTAGAGATTTTCTAGTGAACTCAGTAGAGTTTATGACTTGTACTACCGGTTTTGGGATTGTAAGCTTTATATAAAAAATTTATGTTCATATTTAATAGTTTTTTTTGGTTGAGTTTTCCATTAATTCAGTAAGTGTTAGGATTACTTAGCCCTAAGACTAGGTTCCAGAATGACACCCTACGGAGTAAAATTGGGTCGTGACAAGTTGGTATCACAGCTCTAGGTTCATAGGTGCTACGAGTCATAAACGAGTTTAGTAGAGCCTTATGGATCGATACAGAGACGTTTGTACTTATCTTCGAGAGGCTATGAAACTATTAGGAAAAATCTCCACTTCTTTCATTCCTGTCGTATGGATTTGTTGATTTCGAAGTTTGAGCCTTTGTATCTCTATTCTCTCAAAGATGGTGAGGACACGCGCTACCGGATTAGCTGAGCAAACACCCGCCCCCCACTAGAGTCGCGAGAGGCCGGGGTCGAGGTAGAGGCCGAGGAGTGGCACGCGCCGTAACTAGAGCACCTGACAGAGCAACAGTTAAGGAGCCGCTAGTAGCTCCGGTTGCAGGACAGGAACCAGAGGCACCTATTGTTACCCCCAAACTTCAGGAGACTTTAGCGCAGTTCCTAAGCATGTTTGGTAGATTTTCTCTGGCAGGATTGATCTACGTTGCACCAACTACTTCGCAGATTGGGGGAGGAGCTCAGACTCCCACCGCCCGTACTCCAAAGAAGCAGGCTCACATTGGTCAGGTTCCGGGTGTGGTGCCGGTATAGCATATTATTCCAGTTCAGCCTGAGGTCAGGCCAGGGGCATCAGTAGAGGAGCAGCTTAGACTTGCGAGGTTCAAGAAGTATCACCCTCATACTTTTAGTAGTTTGGCTTCATAGGATGCACATGGTTTTCTAGAGGAGTGCCACCGTATTCTCCTTACCATAAGTATTATGGAGGCGAGTGGGGTTGCTTTTACTATATTCCAGATGGCAGGAGCAACGTATCAGTGGTGGCGAGTTTACGAGGAGGGTAGCCCAGCCGATGTTATTAAGAGAGTTTGTTCCCCAGACCCTTCGGGATGTATAGCGTGCAGAGTTTGAGCAGCTGCGTCAGGGCACCATGACAGTGTCAGAGTGTTCCATCAGGTTCAGTGAGTTATCCCGTCATGCACCTACTTTGGTTCATATAGTCAGAGAGCGAGTCCACAGATTTATTGAGAGGCTCAGTTATGATATTAGATTCTGTATGGCTCGGGAGATTCAGACTGATACTCCATTTCACCAGGTGGTAGAGATTGCTAGGATGTTAAAGCTTATTTAGGGTGAGGAAAGGGAGGCTAAGGAGACCAAGAGGTCTCGAGGTTCTGGAGGGTTTAGTGGATCCTACTCTTCAGTTATGACCCATCATGGCAAAGTCTTGGGCAATCGTCCAGTTTAGTCCACAGTTTAGACTACTCGTATTGCCCCAGTTAGTCATGGTACGCATGTGGGGCAGTAATCTTTTAGTGCACCACCGGCACGGGGTTCCTACAAATGTTATTCTAGTTATCTGGCACAGACTCAGTACGAGCAACCACGCCCGCAGAGGGGTTGTTATGTGTGTGGTGATACTAGGCATATCATGAGAGATTGTCCCAAACTCGAGAGTGGATTTCATCAGGGTACTCAGGTTATGGGCTCTGTTCCAGTTGCTACTCCACATGCACAACCAGCTAGGTGTGGAGGACAGGCAGGTAGAGGGCGCCCTAGATAGGGAGGCCCGACCCTATCATATGCTTTATATGATAGGGCTGAGGCCGCTGCACCAGATGGTGTCATTACATGTATGGTTTTGATTGTTATAGAGGAGCATCATTCTTATCTTTATTTGGTTCTGCTTATCGGGGTGAGTCCTCTTATCTTGCTTCACATATGGGTGAGTTTCGTGATTTTGTACTCTGCTTATGTGTTTACCCATGTTGGGATATTCTGTAGTGGTATCCAGTGTCTATCATTTTGTTTTGTTCACCATTGAGAGCTATGAGGCTAGAATTGTCTTTTTGTTACTCATTATGGTAGGTTTTGATGTGAGTTTTGATGGTTTGATTATAATTTTGGGATTTAGATACTCTACTAGTATGGGGGTTCAATATGTGTTGTGATTTCGTTTAGCGGAATTGAATTGGTGGAAAAATTTTAGTTGGTACAATGTGTATACTACTTATTATTCAGAGCTGAGGATGGGTTCCTCGCATTTTCATGTGGTTCGATATATTGAATCGGGCTACATGCCGCGATGGAAGTTATATCAGGATGAGATCCTTGTTATTAGTTCATGTGTTTTAATTCTCCCTTGTGAAATTGATTTGTAAGTATGATACTGATAGGGAGTGGTGTCTGTCGGGCTTGTTTGATAGTTCTTTCATGTATTTCCTTGTATATTTAGTCATATTCGTGCTGTGGGATAAAGACGTTAATGNACGTATCAGTGGTGGCGAGTTTACGAGGAGGGTAGCCCAGCCGATGTTATTAAGAGAGTTTGTTCCCCAGACCCTTCGGGATGTATAGCGTGCAGAGTTTGAGCAGCTGCGTCAGGGCACCATGACAGTGTCAGAGTGTTCCATCAGGTTCAGTGAGTTATCCCGTCATGCACCTACTTTGGTTCATATAGTCAGAGAGCGAGTCCACAGATTTATTGAGAGGCTCAGTTATGATATTAGATTCTATATGGCTCGGGAGATTCAGACTGATACTCCATTTCAGCAGGTGGTAGAGATTGCCAGGATGTTAAAGCTTATTCAGGGTGAGGAAAGGGAGGCTAAGGAGACCAAGAGGTCTCGAGGTTCTGGAGGGTTTAGTGGATTCTACTCTTCAGTTACCCATCATGGCAAAGGCTTGGGCAATCGTCCAGTTTAGTCCACAGTTTAGACTACTCGTATTGCCCCAGTTAGTCATGGTACTCATGTGGGGCAGTCATCTTTTAGTGCACCACCGGCACGGGGTTCCTACAACTATTATTCTAGTTATCCGGCACAGAATCAGTACGAGCAACCATGCCCGCAGAGGGGTTGTTATGTGTGTGGTGATACTAGGCACATCATGAGAGATTGTCCCAAACTCGGGAGAGGTGGATTTCATCAGGGTACTCAGGTTATGGGCTCCGTTCCAGTTGCTACTCCACCTGCACAACCAGCTAGGTGTGGAGGACAGGCAGGTAAAGGGCACCCTAGATAGGGAGGCCCGACCCTATCATATGCTTTATATGATAGGGTTGAGGCTGCCGCACCAGATGGTGTCGTTACATGTATGGTTTTGATTGTTATAGAGGAGCATCATTCTTATCTTTATTTGGTTCTGCTTATCGGGGTGAGTCCTCTTATCTTGCTTCACATATGGGTGAGTTTCGTGATTTTGTACTCTGCTTATGTGTTTACCCATCTTGGGATATTCTGTAGTGGTATCCAGTGTCTATCATTTTGTTTTGTTCACCATTGAGAGCTATGAGGCTAGAATTGTCTTTTTGTTACTCATTATGGTAGGTTTTGATGTGAGTTTTGATGGTTTGATTATAATTTTGGGATTTAGATACTCTACTAGTATGGGGGTTCAATATGTGTTGTGATTTCGTTTAGCGGAATTGAATTGGGGGAAAAATTTTAGTTGGTACAATGTGTATACTACTTATAATTCAGAGCTGAGGATGGGTTCCTCGCATTTTCATGTGGTTCGATATGTTGAATCGGGCTACGTGCCGCGATGGAAGTTATATCAGGATGAGATCCTTGTGATTAGTTCATGTGTTTTAATTCTCCCTTGTGAAATTGATTCGTAAGTATGATACTGATAGGGAGTGGTGTCTGTCGGGCTTGTTTGATAGTTCTTTCATGTATTTCCTTGTATATTTAGTCATATTTGTGCTGTGGGATAAAGACGTTAATGATTGTTTTGTTTGATAGTTCTTTCATGTATTTCCTTGTATATTCAGTCATATCATAACCTAGGTGTTTGCATAATAGGATAACGACGTTAATACTTGTTTTGTTGATTGGAGTGTATTATAGCTCTCAACTCTACGTTACCCACCAAATACCTCTCGGTCAGATAGTGGTTTTGCCCAATTTGGCTTTCTCAAGACCAAATGGGTATCACCCAAAACAGTTGATAAGAGCTCAAGTCGGGTTATTACTATCTCTAGATTGAACCCTTTAATTGGGTTAATCAATCTCTCAATTGACCAAATTCCTTGTTAGCTAAGTTATCCTAGACTAGGTCCCTCTTTCTCAAGTAGAGACTAAGTCAAATAAGCATAAAATAATGCTTGCAACCATTAATTCTACAATTAAAGCATGAACTAAGCTAAATAATCAACACCCAATCATAAAAAAGCATTAAATTAGATACACATAAGGTTTACACACTAGGGTTGGGTCACAACCCTAGTAATAGTCTAGCTACTCATAATGAGATTTGAAGAAAATAAGGAAAAAAAGCTAATTAAACTCATAATGGAAGATTAAAATGATTAAATCTAATGTAAATACAGCAAAGTAATGTAAAACTTCCTAAAGTAGTAAAGAAAAATGGCTACAGCAACTTTAGATGTTCAAAACTTAACCTAATTTTGTGAAACTCGTCTATTTATACAGGGTTGAAAATCTCGGATAAAAATGCCCCTCGGGAGGTTCTGAGGCCACACAATTCCATGTGCGGTCCGTAAATTTCTTAAGCTAACAGGAAATGGAGTTCTGCGGCCGCGAGGCAATCTTCTGCGGCCTCACAATTCTTTTGCGGTCCGCAGTTCACAAAGGCTCCTGCACTTGGTCTTTTTGTATACTCTCTGATCTTTGACTCTTAAACCAGTTCTGCGGGCGCACATTGCTGAAAGCTCTGCTAGATTTTCCTTCTTGGTTTGCGGTCGCATATGAAATTCTACGATCCGCAATTTCTTCTGCGGTCACAGAATTCCTTTTGCAGACCGCATTTTTGTGCTTCTGCGCCCTTTATTGCTTTGTACTTCGGAACATTCCTTTTTGAGTCGAATTTCATCTCGGGAGACCAAAATTCCAGCATTCCTGCAGTTTGCACAATTTCATAGTTTCAGGAATGCAATTCAATACTTTTAGACTAAAACAAAAGCTAAAAGGTACTAATAAGCAGTCAAAATTCCCATGTGATGTTGGGTGTGACTTGTTGATTTGAGTGAATAGTCATGGCATCTTCATGTTTCTTGCATCGTTATCGGTGTTGTGGAGGTTTGGAACAAGGTTCTAGCTGATATGAGGGTAATTACCGGTGGTGGGTTGATTATGGACAGCTATTGTGATCAAAGATGTTGTTAAGGGCATATGTGTGATGTGTCACATCGTGTGGTCATACCTTGTGGGTGTAGGCATGAGTTGTTGCAGCTGGTTGAGGCTGATACCGTGTGTTGTTGTAGGAATCGCGTCTTTTGGAAACGATCGGATAGTGAGAAATCTGGTTCTAAGGCTTCTTGGTATTGGTGGGAGGGAGAAATCTCCAGTTGATGGGGTGTTGTTAGGCTTACGTAGATTTGGGGTGACCTAGGGTCACCCGCGGGTGTATGTATGGTAAGTCCACTTAGTGATTTGATGACTTCGGAATGGTTCTTGGCACGTTCGAGGACGAACGCTTGTTTAAGAGGGAGAGAATGTAACGACCCGACCGGTCGTTTTGAGAATTAGCATCCCGTTCGGTGGCTTAAGGTCTCGAGCAACTTTGTATTATGTATTATGACTTGCGTGTGTGGTCAACTTCAGTTTTTGGATGATTCGGGTTCAATTTGGAGGAACAATTCTTGTTTTGGAAGTTTAAGCGGTAAAAGTTAACCGCAGTTTGACTTATGTGTAGACGACTCCGAAATGGCATTTTGATGATTCCAATAGTTTCGTATGGTAATGTTGGACTCAGGAGTATGTCCGGATTTGGATTTGGAGGTTCGTAGGTTAATTTGATGCATTTTGGTAAAAATTAGAAAGTTGAAGGTTTGGAAGGTTGAGAGGTTTGATCGGGAGTTGACTTTATGGTTATCGGGCTGAGGTTGTGATTCCGAGAGTTGGAATAGATCTGTTATGTCATTTGGGACTTGGATGCAAAATTTGACATCGTTACGGTTTGATTTGATATGATTCGACGCAAGTTGTAGAAGTTAAAAGTTCATAAGCTCATTAAGTTCGATTCGTGGTGTAATTCATAGTTTCGGCATTGTTTGATGTGGTTTGAGTCCTCGAGTAGGTCCGTGTTATGTTGTGGAACTTGTTGGTATATTTCGGCGGGGTCCCGGGGGCCTCAAGTCTGTTTCAAATGGGCTACAGGCCATTTCTCCATGTTATTGGACTGCTGTTGCTGGTGCCTGATTTCCTTCTTTGCGATTGCGAAGTTCCAGTCGCGATCGCGTAGCCTGTTTTGTGACTGATCATTTTCCTTCTTTGTGTTCACAGTGAGAGCTCCGCGATCGTGTACGTGTGGGTTCTACTTCTTCGCGTCCGCATTCCTTTTTACGCGTTCGCGTGGATCTTCTAGTGGGACAGTGTGATGTCTTCTACACGATCACATCCCTATTTTCGCGATCGCGTAGTGCAGTTTTTGGGAAATGGTGTTTCTTATACGCGATCACATGATTTCTTCCGCGATCGCGATTCATGTTACCTGGGCAGCAGATATTAATTTCCAAAATCGAGGACTTTGTTCCATTTTTCATCTTTTGAGCTAGAGACCTCGGATTTTTGAGGGATTCTTCACGTGTTAGATTGAGGTAAGTGTTCCTTATCCGAAATTGATTATATTTTCATGATTCCATAATTAGTTTCATCATTAAATTAATGAATTGAATGAAAGGAAAAGGGAATTTTGCAAAATCTTTCAATAATGTAAAATGAGGATTTGAAGGGTGATTCAATATTGGAATTTGATAATTTTGGTATGGTTTGACTCGTATCGAAATAAGTGTTCGGGTTTTATAAATTTTATCGGGTTCCAAGGTACGGACCGGGGGTTGACTTTTTAGTTTTCATTAAAGATCGAAGCTTTATTATCCGGAATTGTTTGCTATGATTTTTATTTATGATATTAAGTTATTTTGGCTAGATTTGAGCCGTTCGGAGGTTGTTTCATACGAGAAGGTCATTTTAGAGTATCGGTCTAGCTTCTTTGAGATAAGTATCTTGTCTAACTTTGTGTGAGGAACTACCCCTTAGGAATTGAGTCGTTTGTGCTATTTGTGTCACGTGAAAGCCGTGTACGCGAAGTGACGAGTACGTACTCGGGCTTATTTGTGAAAATTTAACCGTTTAGGACTCTTAGGTTCTTGTGTTCATTATATGTGAAGTTGTTTTAGCATGTTAAATCCTCCATTTACTAAATTCACCTTACGTGTCTTATTTGGAATTGATTGATTCATGTTCTACCCTTGTTGCCAATTAAACTCTTATGTGCCTTAATTTAGGTTGTTACCTCTTTATTGCCTTGTTGTCTTTCCCGTAGTTGCTTAACCTTAATTTAAGTTATTATTATTTCTTCCGTAATTGCTTAACCTTAATTTAAGTTATTATTATTTCTTCCGTAATTGCTTAACCTTAATTAAAGCTATCGAGAGCCATTAATCTATTCTAATCGAATTTGTGTTTTAAAAAGGGTATTGTTCCTTGTTGAGTTACTTTTCCGTTCATTTTGTTGTTATTAAGATTCTATAAATACGTTATGTTGAGCCGTGAGCTATTTGTTGTGAAAATATTGATGTCGTTGAATCTTTGGAAAGGTTGTGGCCTACGGGCACTTGTGATATGAGTTGATATATTGTGTTGTTGTGATGATAGCACATGTGATTTGTTGTATGGATTGGTTGTTGTTATGCGGAGTATAAGGGTGATATTTCACCGTTGTTATGTGGAGTATAAGGATGGCATTTCACCGTTGTTATTATGCAGGGCATAAGGGTGGCATCTCACTGTTGTTGAATGTACAGAATGATACGGGTGACTATTATTTTATTGTCCGGGCGGAGCGATAAGGGTGGCTTTTATACGGAGTGATATATGTGCTATAGGAGGGATAAGGGTGGTTAATGATAATGTCAGAGCGGAGTGATACAAGTGGATATATGAGAGATAAGGGTGGCTAATGATATTGTCAGGGCGGAGTGATACCGGTGGCTATAAGAGAGATAAGGGTGGCAAATATCAGGGATGATGTGTGATGGTTGGAGACATTGTATTGGTGATTTTCGTGTGATTGTGTATTTTTTCTTGTGTTTGTCATACACCTTGCGTGACTTGCTTTGTTATTTCGATGAACTATTCGATGTCTTTGATATTACTTGTTGACTTGGGCTGCAGTAGTGCACTCGCACAAGCATACACCATAGCATGCCATTTATACTAGCTCAGGAGTATGAAATTTGACATTTATTGATCATGCCCATGTGTTCTTGTATTATCTGTTTCTATGTTGATGTCGATCCTGTGACCATGCCGGGTGGATTATGATTGGAAGTCTGTGATCATACCGGGCGGATTGTGATTGTGAGCCTGTGACCATGTCAGACGGATTGTAATTTTGAGCCTGTGATCATATCGTGCGGATTGTGATTATGAGCCTGTGACTATGCCGGGCGGATTGTGAATGTGAGCCTGTGATCATGCCGGGCGAATTGAGATTTTGGTGCGTGAGTGATCCGTGCGGTTGTGACGCGAGATGTGGGCACGAGGTGCCGTGAGTATATGATGGTGGGTTGACATCCGTGACTTGTGACTATGAGATGAAGTACCACAGAGTATTTTCGTTGTGAACTTGTGTTAGAACGGCTTGATTAATTGATTGTCCTTTGTGTTTCCTTAGTTGGTTTTAATGATACTTCACGGTGTTCTTATTGCTTTACTGTTTATATCACTTGTTGGTTCTTGTTGCCATTTACTGATTTTCGCTTTCTGTTATTAGTTTTATACTACTATATTGCCCAGGTTATTTTGTCTAGTGAGTGTCTTGACTTGTACCTCGTCACTACTTCATTGAGTTTAGTCTTAATACTTACTGGGTACCGACCGTGGTGTACTCATACTACACTTCTGTATATTTTTGTGCAGATCCAGGTACTCTGGAGTCTGTTGATTGTTAGATAGCGGATCGAATATTGCTGCGGAGTCTTCAAGGTATACCTGTCGCGCGTTCGCAGGCCTCGGAGTCACCTCCGAAAGTTATTTTTGTACAATTTATTTCTATTCCGAAATAATTGTACTTAGAGATTTTTTAGTGAACTCAGTAGAGCTTATGACTTGTACTACCGGTTTTGAGATTGTAAGCTTTGTATAGAAAATTTTTGTTCATGTTTAATAGTTTTTCTGGTTGAGTTTGCCATTAATTCAGTAAGTATTAGTCTTACCTAGTCCTTAAGACTAGATGCCATCATGACATCCTACGGAGGAAAATTGAGATTGTGATAAATTGGTATCAGAGCTCTACGTTCATAGGTGCTACGAGTCATAAGCGAGTGTAGTAGAGCCTTGCGGATCGGTACGGAGACGTCTGTACTTATCTTCGAGAGGCTACAGAACTATTAGGAAAAATCTCCAATTCTTTCATTCTTGGCACGCGAATTTGTTGATTTCGACGTTTGAGCCTTTGTATCTCTATTCTCTCACAGATGGTGAGGACACGCGCTACCGGATCAGCTGAGCAGACACCCGCGCCCTCTGCTAGAGCCGCGAGAGGCCGGGGCCGAGGTAGAGGCCGAGAAGGGACACACACCATAGCTAGAGCACCTGATGGAGGAGGAGTTGAGGAGCCTCCAGTAGCTCCGATTGCGGGACAGGCACCAGAGGTACCTGTTGATACCCCCGGACTTCAGGAGACTTTAGCGTAGTTCCTGAGCATGTTTGGTACATTGGCTCAGGCAGGATTGATCCACGTTACATCAGCTACTTCGCAGATTGGAGGAGGAGCTCTGACTCCCACCGCCTGCACTCCAGAACAGCGGGCTCACATTGGTCAAGTTCCGAGTGTGGTGCCAGTACAACCTGTTATTCCGATTCAGCCTGAGGTCAGTCCAGGGGCATTGGAGGAGGAGCAACTTAGACTAATATATAGAATAATAGGAAAGTGAGGTGGCACCTCTCTTAAGCCAAAAAATATATTTATCTTTTTTCTCCTTTTTTGAGTTTTTCATCATTTTTTCATTTATCTTATATTAATAATTCTATCTTCATAACTCATACCTCTTTACTTTAATAACCTATACTTTTAATAATCTCTATAACTCTCATGTCTTTTATATCCATAACCCAAATGATTAATGGACAAGCTTATGATAATTTATTATAGTGTTTCTCCATATGTACCTATATTAGGACTTCTATGTTTTGAACAAAGATATTGAGGGGCATACTAATGCACAGTATGTAATAAGTCTTTTACCTCCTTTGTTTTGGCTTTTTTTACAACTTTCTTCTTTATTTCTATCTCATGAATTTTAATTTTATTCTACGTGAGATTTTCCAAACTATGCATCATCCGAAGGTAACAATTACTCTATTCTATATTATAGGTTGAGTATTAGATATGCTTAATTAACATTTATTTGAGGAGCCGTTATATGTATTCTGCAGATCATGGAGGCTGATACTAGCAACTTGAAGCAAAGGATCCGAGTCACAGAAACAATTGTGAAGGATCCGAGTCACAGAAAAAATTTGACTGATCTATACAAGAAGTTTAAGGGTGAAATAAAGAGGTAGGAGCACAAAGACATATCTAAGTATTCTCTTTCCTTTTTAGTGCTTTGATTTCTGGGTTGCCACCTAATTAGAATTCTTTCTACATGCTCTTTTGCTCCATAATTTACTCTGAGCCCAAGCTAGATTAATATCACGGATGATTTCTATTAGCCCAAAACATCATCTCCTCCCATAAATAACTTTTTCTTAATTTAATGCTATAAGATATTATTAAAGAGGGAATATTAGAAAAATAAATAGGAAAAAAAGAAAAAGATTAAAAAAATATAAAGAAAAGAGGAATGACCAAGTTTCATGGGTGAATATTTATTTGTTTCTTATTTCCTTTTTCTTTTTTATTATTTCACATATCTTCTTCTTTTTGAAATATTGAGAAACTTTCGAAAATTTTAGAAAATTAAACTCAAATATACATATATTAAATTTATTATTATTTTATATAAACACGGAAAAACTTATTAGTATCGTATACATGCGACCACACAAGCCCTAAAGATAATTATTTTTTTTAATGTTTCAGTGAGTAAAGAAAGATAATAGGGCATAAAATACTCCTAGTAAAAGAAATATCATACTCATATATTCCAAAAAATATACTGTAATAAGAACAAAACATGTGGATGAGTGCACTGCTGCCGAAGCCTCCACATTTATCATTTAATTACAATGCTAGCACACCCGTTGTGGGTGCTGTCCAACGTTTGCTACTCAGCAATTAATGAAATAATTAGCTTATTTACTCAAGATCGACGTGGGATGTTAAATCGCTGAGGGCTATGTGTTATTTGGCTTCGGTGAGAAAATCATTCTAAAATAATTCTAATTTGACTTAAACCAAATGTTTTTCTCATGGTAAACACAATAACATGAGACAGGTAAATAATTCTCTTGTTAATAGGGGAGTTTTAAATTTATTTTCATCTTTTAACAATTTATATCTCCGGCCAATGAGGCCATATCAATTATCTATAATTCCAAACAATCAATTAAGTCATGCGCAAATCATGTCGAGGTTGTACGGCCCGATCAAACAAATATTTAAACTGTGCATTGTCAGAGGGTCGAATGGCACAACCATAGATGCATCTATTACCCCGCTCGTAAATCATACATGCGACGCAGTTAAATATAAATTTAAGGAATTACCCCGTTCGCGAATCATACCTGCGACGCGGTCAAACATAAATTTAATATTCAAATCATATTTCTTTCTTGATTCTTTTCAAAATAAGGGAAATTCAACTTGAAGCTTTTTAAGGAAATTACCCCGCTCGCGAAACATACATGCGACGCGGTTACACATAGATTTCTTCAGCTTTTATGATATTTCTCAATTCTTTTCGAAATTACGAAGTTCATTGAAACCCGTTTAAAGCTTAAGTTCTTCAATTTCAACTCCATTCAAGTTAATAGGCAGACTCAATCTCGCTCCCTCTCAAGGCAAACAATAAATATAAATCAATAACAATATCAACAAGGCATGATGTGAGCCTAAAACTACACAGACGTAGGGATAACTAGTAGCTACATACAGACTCTTGTCACCTCGTGCATACGTAGCCTCCACAAATGGAAGCGTACAATAATTTAGTTCACCTATTGGGTTAATTCCCCCTTACAAGGTTAGAAAAGAGACTTACCTCGCTCCAAAGTTCAATAACCGGCTCCAACGCCACTCTAACACCTCAAACAGATGCCCAACGCTCCAAACTAGCCAGACAATGTGCAAACCGATGAAAATATACTCTAATACTATTAACAATTCAATTTACAACAATTCCCAACTCCGCTCGAAAAGTCGATAAAATTACCCTCGGGCCCACGTGCCCGGATTCCAAAACTTTTCGAAGATAATCATTACTCATAACCTTATAAACTCAAATATATGATTTATTCTCAATTTCATGCCCAAATTCAGGGTAAAAATCCAAAATACCAAATTCTAGGTTTTCAACCAAAACCCCCACAATTTCTACTAATTTCCATGTTTAAATTCTTATACAAATCATGTATTTAACTTATAATAAGTGGAGATCACTTACCTTGAGTTGCTTGCTAAAACTCTCCCTTTGAAGCTCTTCAAAATCTCCCAAACTAAATGAAAATGGGAGAAAAATGGCCAAATCCCCGCTTTAAAGAAACCTCACTGCCCAGCGCCATTTTCGCACCTGCGGCTTCGCAGGTGCGAGGGCCCTTCTCACTTCTGCGCCTTCTTCCGCTTCTGCGCTCATCCTCTTTGCTTTTGCGCTTGCGCAGATGCGGCCAACACTCCGCACCTGCGGTCCTTCCCCTAACTGCCCAGCTCCGCTTCTGCGACTCCTAGGCCACTTCTGCGGCTCCGCACCTGCGGCCAAGACCTCGCAGGTACGGTTACACCAGATATCAACTGCCTCAATTCTTCTTCAAATTTTCAAATTCGAACCATTAACCACAAGGGTATCCACCCGAGACCCCCCGGGACCCCATCCTATCGCACGAACCAGTCCAATAACATAACACAGACATGCTCGAGGCCTCAAATCACATCCAACAACATCAAAATCATGAATCACGCCCCAATTCGACCTTAATGAACTTTAGAACATCAAACTTCTACATTCGATGCCGAAACTATCAAATCACGTCCGATTGACCTCAAATTTTGCACATAAGTCACATTTGACATTATGGACCTATTTCAACTTCCGAAATCGGAATACGACCCTGATATCAAAAAGTCCACTCCCCGTCAAACTTCTTAAAAACCTTCCAATCTCTAACTTCCGCCAAATGATCCCAAAATGACCAACGGACCCCCGAATCCACTTCCGGACGCGTTCCCAATACTAGAATCACCATACATAGCTATTCTCAGACTCGAAATTCCAAATGGACATCGATAACATTGAAATGCACTTCAACCCAAATTTATGGAATTCTTCCAAAATGTTAACTTCCACAATAGGTGCCGAAACGCTCCCGGGGTATCCAAAACCCGATCCGAACATACGCCCAAATCCGAAATCATCATATGAACATGGTGGAACCTTCAAATCCTAATTCCGAGGCCGTTTACTCTAAAATCTAATCTTAGTCAATTCTTCCAACGTAAAGCTTTCGAAATGAGAATTTTCTTTCCAATTCAACTCCGAACTTCCCAAAATTCAATCCCGACCATGTGTACAAGTCATAATACCTGAAGTGAAGCCACTCATGGCCTCAAACCGGCAAACGATGCGCTAGAGCTCAAAATGACCGGTCGGATTGTTACATTCTCTCCCACTTAAACATACGTTCGTCCTCGAACGTGCTAAGAACTGTGCTGGAGTTTTCCGAAATCACTGTTTAATACCTCGTGTACCTGTCCGTACTTCCACAACCCAGCTGAGCACATTAGCTCGAGCAAATCTGAAGATCCTCCCCTTTATTTAGGCAAATAAGCCTTAGAGCCAAATTCCAACACCCTAAATTCTATACTAGGCCTACTTCCAACATACAAACACCGTTTCAATCACTACGCGATGTACCAATACATGATTGTATACTCTCACTGAATTCTTACCATGCACCACGCAATTCATTTGCCTAAGGCAATCTTTCCAAAGCACACAGCTAAAATTTCAAGCGACCGAAGCCCGTAGTGTACCTCATGACCAATTAAGCCTTGCTTTGACTCTCACAATACTGCCACGACAGAAAAGATGTGTAGAACTCATAGCCACCTTCCGAATTACAATTATAGAGTCTCTCCTCCCGACAAGAACCTTTACCCCATTATGGACTGAATAACAACATTTACTCTTTAATATGCTTCATATAATCCAATCGCACTGACCCCAGGTCTATTAATCATGTCTCTCCCAGCATAAGCTGCCCAGGCAATAAGCCACCTCAGACTCTGCCAGAAATCTCATATGATGCCACAATGTGCCGACAAACTACAAACTTGAATGTGATACATAAGGAAAACGAACTCTAGAGGGAACTACTCAACCCACGTAACTAACTAGACAACCGAAAAGGTGTTACGAACCTTCCTCAGAGAATGAGAAACAAAACACACAAGAATAGATATAGGGAATTGTACTCAACATCACACTGTTACAACGCGCAACCCGATCCAAACATAAAATCTATATAAGGAGATACTTACCGATCTAGAATGCTCATTATTACAAAATACCTGAATATCAGCCACAAGCATGCTAAGTGCATAATACTATCCCTAGGGAGACAGATAGCGCCATACGCTACAAAACTCAAACACAACTAAGGTGCGATATATGATCTAAATCTCGAGAGCCATCCCGCTCACATAACACCATCGCTACGCGGAA
>AWOL01S0137781.1:0-11310 GCA_000715115.1 Nicotiana otophora
ACCCTAGTCTTTACAGAAGACTAGTTGGCAAGCTGAACTTCTTACAACATACCGGCCTGATATTGCTTATTCTGTTCAGCATTTGAGTCAATTTCTACAGACCCCCAGGGTCCCTCATATGTTGGCTGCCCTGCATGTCTTGAGATACCTTATGTCTATACCAACTCAGGGGATTCTGTTGTCCAATGCATCTGATCTATCTCTTGTTGCTTTTTCTGATTCTGACTGGGCCACTTGTGCTTTCTCAAGGAGGTCTGTCACTGATCTTTTTATTACTCTTGGTGATTTCCCCATCTCTTGGAAGAGCAAGAAACAGCCTACTATTTCACTTTCCTCTGCTGAAGCAGAGTATAGGGCTTTGAGAAAGGTCGTGGCTGAAGTGTCTTGGCTTGTTCGACTTCTTGGTGATCTTGGATTTTCTATTGCTGCCCATGTACCTGTGTTTTGTGACAGCCAGGCTGCTTTACATATTGCTAAGAACCCCGTATTTCATGAGCGCACAAAGCACATTGAGATGGATTGCCATTATGTCCGCGATTGTCTCTCTTCTGGGCTGATTTCTCTTCAGTTTGTTCGAAGTTCTGGTCAGCTGGTAGACATTATGACTAAGTCCTTACATGGTCCCCTTCATCATTCTATCTTGGGCAAGCTAGGAGTGTTTTCACCCTCCAGCTTGAGGGGAGTATTAACGGGAGCCCATCTCCAGGCCCAATAACATCTGATACCTGGAAGCCCACTTAGCATTATTACACTATTCACTTCTTACATTTTAGTCTATGTAGTGTTTACTAATAGCTCATGTATATATATAGTAGGAGAACCATCTAGAAAAGCAGAGATTCATTTTGTATATGCTGGATATTTTCGGATGAAATAAACTCTCTTTTCTCTTTCAATTTTCTAGGGTTTTCTTCTGTAAAATCCTTTCTCATAGCTCGACTTCTTACACTAACATAACCAAAGTAAAATACCTGCTAATTGGAATGTTGCCTTACCACCATTAGTTTATGCTAGTAATGTTTCCCTTTTTGCTTGTCTGTTGGATTCTTTTGTTTACAGTGTGTAGACCATTGAGGTAGAAATATCTCCTTCTATGCTCTATTCCTCGCTTTAGAGATCTGGAAAACACCTTACTAATTCACTTTCCACTCTGGATTTATGAGATAATAACTTACATGCTTTCTTTCTTTTCCAGATTCTTTCTGACATGTGCAATGGTGACATGGATATTGGCATAAAGAGATTTGGTGTCATTGATAGTTCTCCTTTTCATAGTGCATGCAAGCAGAAATTCTCGCATCAAGTTGCCGAAGAAAAAGCAACAGAATTGTGTTCTATTTGGCAGACAGCTGTGGAAAACCCCAAATGGAATCCATTCAAAACTATCACCTCAAATGGGGAAGTTCGAGCAGTACATATCTGAATCCTTTGATTCCTTTCTTCTTTCCTTGTACTTGTTTAAATTCCATTTTTTAAAAGAGATATTTTCAATCTGTTGGTACTTGTCCAACTGAAATAGAAAACTTTGGTTTCTTAATTTCAGAACATAAGTTCTTGGAAGTCAAGTAACTCATGGTGCCAGGTGATGCAATAAATGCACCCCTGTCATAATAAATGGGTGACATGGTACAACAAAAAGATTATGTTCAAACTGATTTCTCTATTTTCTATGGTCTAAATCACAACAATCAAGTTATCAATGCAATTCGTTCGCTCTGAATTTCTCTCCTTCCCCGGAATTCCAACTGAACTATTTATCGGATGTCCCCTCCGAGACTTTTTCAACTGAACTCTTTCTACTCTGAATCACATGATTTCATATTCAAGCATGCTTAAAACCATTATTTGTGCTTTAGGAAATGATAGACCAAGAGGACAAGCATCTCCAGCAGCTGAGGAAAGAGTGGGGATATGAAGTATATTTAGCTGTTGCCATAGCCTTGAAAGAAATTAAAGAGTATAATATGAAGGTCAGAACCACGACTCATCAGCTCTGGATTTTCAAAGAAGGTAGGAAAGCTACGCTAAAAGAAGCCATTTGTTTAATGGGGAAAATATTGAAGGAGGCAAAGATCAAAGATACAGGTATGCTTTGAGTGTCTTATACTCTTATTATGCTGCAATTGCTGCATTCTCCTTCAGCTTGTAGGTTCAAGTCAACTTTGCTTTGAAGTGTTCTAGGTCTTACAAACACCTTGTTATGTGACTCATTGAGGTCAATCAAACACGTAATGATAGGCTCTGAGTTACCATTTAGTTGCCAGATAAGATTAAGAGGAACACCAAAACAGATTTTTTATAACAGAGTTAAGTATCTGAATAGCAAAATAAGAAAAATGTATTAAGCTTTGTACCCTTATATTATACCCGAGAAAGTTTGATTGTTCAAAAGGGATAGTATACTATCTTTTCTTTTTGCAAATAAGGACAAGGGTTTTAGTTAAGGCTCTTCCCTTTGCCTCTGACATTATGATTGAGAACCTAAAATCACTTTTTTTAAAGATCATTGCCATTAGCACTGCTCAAAATCTACTCCGATCATAAAATTTCAACCTATCTAGTAGCAGAATTCTGGGCCCTATACTTTAGATTGAGTTGGTTTCTCTTTGCTTCTGATTCTACAACTGGAGGAAAAAAAATGAGTAAAAGATTCTTACCCTAAGGAACATACCATATTTTTGTTTGTTGTTTGACCGCCCTTTTTGTATGTGTGAATTGTCATTGGATGTCTGGATACTTCAGGGAAAGGGAGTACTGTGTATGAGATAGATCAGTAGTGCCAAGTTAAAGTTTTCTTAATTAAAGACAAATAGAGACCAGAATTCGAGTTCCTATAGAGAGAAAAAAAGTTAGGTGATTTATTCTCGTCTAGCTAAGCCTTGGTGGCCAAAATTACATGGTAAACCTGTACTAACGGAAGAATGGAGGTAGTCGGTGGAATAGTCAAGGTGCGTATAAGTGACTTGAACAGTGAACACCACCATTATCAACCTTTTTTTTGGTTTAAAAAGCTCATGCAACTCCCTTCCCTCCATGAAGGAAGACAACTGGCCTACAGTTATGCATGTGGAGATTTTAGGTGCCATCCTTGGGTATCTTTGAAAGAAAATAGTATGGCTGTGTTAAATGCTTTTGAAATATGCAACAAGTATTCATCTCTCTAATAGAAAAGTATGCATTGGCGTAATAGAGATATATGAAAAGTATGCATGTGTAATGGGTTGCACTTTCTCTACTTAGGATTTGTCAAGGTGGATCAGTTGAAGCCAGGGACAGCGGGCAAGAATCTAATTGTCAAAGTCCTAACTACTGATGTGGTGGTTGACAAGAACCAAAACAACAGGTGGCAGTCCCAATCGCCGTGTGTATATTCTCAACCGCAAATCACACGTGTAGCTGAGAGCCTTGTTGGAGATGAAACCGGAACTATCATATTCACCGCTTGTAACGAACAAGGTAGTGTCAATCTTCTTTTTGTTGCCTTGGCGTAGTTCATTTTTTATGAACTAACTGCATTCTGAGTCCTAGATTTGCTGCATCTAGCTCTCCACACTCAAGGAACAATAAAAAAGGATGTTCTCAAATTTGATTTTTATTAGCACAATACCTATTGCTTATGCTTATGATAGCTCTGGTTTATCATGTAGTTGACTTGATGGAGCCAGGTAGCATCTTACTCCTTTATGGTGCAAAAGTCCATATGTATACAAATCATAATCGCAGAACCTGTGGAATTTGTTGTAAATGAAGATGATTGTAATATGTCTTTAGATGAGTATGAAGTAATCCGGAAATATTGATGATGAAGAAAAAGTTCCACACTATTCATCACCTTACAGCTCTGCCTTAAGAGCGCCTTAGTGTATATTTTTGGTTCTTTTTGCACAGAAGCTCACTGTTTCCAATGGATGGTCACTCTCCTTTTACTTTGTCGGACTAAAATTATTAAGCTATTTTCTATAATGAAAACCTTACCGTAGTATTAAGTATTAACATTGGAGAAAGGCTAAAGCATGACAATGAAGTGTTTATGCGGGGTACTTTTGTTTTCAACAGAAGAGTTCTTCACTGTTACTATAAGTAATATTCCCCGTTCCTTTTTATGTGGCACTTTTTGTTTTTCGAGAGTCAATTTAATTAATTATTAAAGTTAAATTGGATTAGATCAATTCAATATTTTAAAATTTAAATTTAAATATTCAAAAACTACATGTAGTTACTATATTTCTCATATCAAAAAGATTAAAAACACAATTTAAAAAGGTTGGTCAAAATTTACATAAAAATTGAAAAGTGTCCCAATTAAGTGCCACATTAATTGGCACGGGTATGCTGTCAGGCGGGACAAAAAGAAAATGGGCATCCTAGAGGCTAGAAGTTGTCATTCTTTATTATAATCTTATTATACGTAAAATCAAATCGCCACGTTCTTTAGCAATAGACCCAAAAAGCAAATAATTTCAAGGACAACTGAACTAGGGGATCTTATGAAGCACCACTACTTGAAAAGAGAGATGATGCTCTTATCATAAGAAGAAGCAAAATTAAGGAGAAAGATGGCATGCATAAACAAAGAATTGGAAGTTCTCAGAAGAAAAATCAAGAGCTGCTTCAAAAGAAATAAAGGAATAGAAAACAGAGACAGTAAAGCAGAAAGATGGCAGGTTTTGAGTGGAAAGAATAACCGGGAAGGCTTACTTGACCCTTTGGATTACAATCTTCGACGATACCTTATTCAATGTGGCCAAATGTCACAAGCTATCTACGACTCATTCAACAGTGAAATAGCTTCGAAGAATTTAGGGACATGCCGATACTCTAAACAGAAACTCCTCACACGAGTGAGGCTCAAGAAAAAACAACCCCTACAAATAAGAAGTAACCATGTACTTCAATGGAGCTTCAGATGTACCATGTAAAACTGAAAAGATAAAATCATTAAATTAGATTGGGTTTGTCGATGTTGCCACTGATTGAGGGTAAAGTTGTGTTAGGGAGGAGAGATATATTGATTGCTTGGACAGGAATAAAGACGGTTTCAGAATGCTATGATGATTATGAAATGTCCTTGGTCCAACACCAACAGAAATCTTTGCAGAAAATGCAGATATATTTGTACACAAAGGTTTTTACTCAATTTATACTTCTCTTAACGAGGCTTCGAATTTCAATAGGACCGCCAGTGCTAGAGATGAGGTAAGAAAATAATTTTTTCCTTAAGCAACTTTCCAAGTGATACTAAATTACTAAAATTTTGTTGTATTTATAAATTCAAACAGGTTATTGAAGAAGTTAAAAGCTTGTTGGAGCAATACAAGAACGAGCTGAGGAAGTTAGCATCACTGTTACAGGCCACCGCTTGAGTTCATTATTGGCCAATGCAGCTGACATAGTTGTCAACCAAATCAATAAGGAGTTTCCAGTGACTGCATTTGTATTTGCTTGCCCTCGAGTTGGAGATGAGAATTTCAAGAATGCTTATGACAAATTCAAAGACCTTCAAATCTTGCGCATCTGCAATGCTCCTGATCCTATTCCAAAGGTACCACAGTATGGACTCGTTGACGCTTCTGCAAATGATTGGAGAGTGTATGAAGATGTTGGTTTTGAGCTTTCAATTGATACTACAAAGTCAGAGTACTTGAAGACAAGACATAAATGGTCATATTCTGGAGGTTTATTTGCATGGAATTGCTGGAACACAAGGACCAAAGGGAAAGTTCAAGTTAGAGTTAAACCGGGATATTGCTCTACTGAATAAGGAAGCGGACTTATTGAAGAATGAATATGGTGTACCAGTGGTATGGTGGATTAAAGGAATGGTTCAACAAAAAGACGGATCATGATTCATGAGGATGACAGTGACTTTTGCAGTAGTTCTTGTATTTTTCTAAAATAAACTTCCTCTTCTTTTTGGAATGAAACCATTAGCTATGACCTGTGTAACGTGATATATATCTTTTTGGTGAATTACTGGCCATGGTCATGCATTACCATCTCAATGATAAGTATATTATGTTGACTTCTAATTGCTTTGTTCATGTGGTTGGTAGCAGTTATAAGCAAGAAAACTTAGGGTTGGATGTGTACATTAGAGACGTCTAGGACGACAAAGATTCTTTGCATTTTGCAAAATACCTGCTGCATATGTACTCTTTTATTTACACCTTGAGGACTAGATGAACATTGTTGGGGGAAATCAATAATTTACTGGGTGGGGCTGATACCAGAAAAAAAACAATCTTGTCTTTTTCATGCTTCCATCTTTTGATTTTGATTTTTGCACAACGTAACAAACAATATTGAGTTCATAATTTGTTTGATAATCTCTTGGTTTTATAATAAAACTAGTAGTTGTACCCGCGCGATGCGCGGTTAATATTAATTAAATTAAATTATGATCGGACTTTTTTGAACATATTAGATCGTATTGTTTTAATAAATTTCAATTTCATCTTATTTGTCAATATGCTAGACCCAATAAAAACAAAATTATCTGCACGCTTTCTTTTGTAATATAAGAGAAAAAATATATATTTTATTAATGTTGAAATATTTTTTATTTTAAATTTTATTCTGTTGTTGTCAATAATATTATCTGAATTTTAAGGAATAAAATCTTTATTAAATTACACGGACTTATATAGTCAATTAGTTATTTTTTGCTATGTATTTTGTTTTATTATATTATCCAATATTTAATATAATTGTATGTTAATAGAAATTTTTATTAGCATATTACTTTGTTTAATATTTTTTTCTACTATTTTTTTTTGTAATATAATAGAAGATATATATTTTATTACACTTGAAATACTGTTTTTAGTTTAATTTTATTCTAATGTTCTCAATAATATTCTCTGAATTTTAATGAATAAAAACTCTATTAAATTAAAGAGACTTGTATAGTCATTGAATAACTTTTTTGTTCTATATTTTTCTTTATTATACTTATCCAATATTTAATGTTTTTATATTGGTAATAAAAACATTTATTAGCATAAGACTTTGTTAATATTTTTGTCTACTATAATTTCTTTTTGTAATATAATAGAAGATATATATTTTAGTACTCTTTAAATATTTTTTATTTTAAATTTAATCCTATTGTTCTCAATAATATTATATGAATTTTAATGAATAAAATCTCTATTAAATTAAAGAGACTTATATAGTCATCGAACAACTTTTTTGTTTTGTATTATTCTTTATTATATTATCCATATTTAGTATTATTTCATTGTTAATCGAAACTTTTATTAGCATATTACTTTATTTAAATTTTTGTATGCCACTTTATTTTAATACTATAATAGAAGATATCTATTTTTATATTTTATATTTTATTCTATTATTCTCAATAATATTTTCTGAATAAATAAACTTTGTAGTTTTAAAAAGAAAAACAAAAATTATTAAGAAAAACAAAGAAATTTTGAATTGCCATTATTTTTTGTAATTTTAGTTTTTTATTTTAAAATAATTTAAAAACTCCAACTTGAAACTACCCTCCAATTTGAATGGTCAGTGATTTTTGTTAATTTTCGTTTTTTATTGTAAAATATGTTTATTTTATAAATATTTAAATTCAAAAATAATAACTAATAACCAATTATTAACTAAATAATTAATTATTAACTACTTATGCCATGTGGCTTTTTTCTAGGCTACCACTTGACTTAAGGAGATGTCTTTTTTCTCTCCTTTTAATAATATATAGATATATATTTTAGTACTCTTTAAATATTTTTATTTTAAATTTTATCCTATTGTTCTCAATAATATTATCTGAATTTTAATGAATAAAATCTTTATTAAATTAAAGAGACTTATATAGTCATCAAATAACTTTTTTTTTTATTATTCTTTAATATATATTATCCATATTTAGTATTATTTCATTGTTAATAGAAACTTTTATTAGCATATAACTTTATTTAAATTTTTGTATGCCACTTTCTTTTAATAATATAATAGAAGATATATATTTTATATTTTATTCTATTATTCTCAATAATATTTTCTGAATAAATAAACTTTGTAGTTTTAAAAAGAAAAACAAAAATTATTAAGAAAAACAAAAAAAAATTAAATAATTTTAAAACTCCAATTTGAAATTTTTTAATTTTCGTTTTTTATTGTAAAATATTTTTGTTTTATTAATTTATAAATATTTAAATTCAAAAACAATAAATAATAACCAATTATTAACTTAATAACTAATTATTAACTACTTATGTCATGCGGCTTTTTTTAGGCTATCACTTGGCTTAAGGAGATGGCTTTTTTTCTCTCGTTTTAATAATATATAGATTGTCTTACAAAAAGTATGTAGCGACGAAGAATTAAGAAGTATTTTTTTTGGCAAATGAAACAAAACTAAGAGAGAAAAAGGAAAAAATTTAAAGACAAAAAGAGGGACATGTTCTGTGTAGGTAATACCGTAATAGGCTTAAAGAAGAGATCTTCACAATGACAAATATACACAGTATCTCTTCATTCTTCTTTTGTTTCTCTGTTAAGGATTATATATCCAAACTGAGTTTGCTCCATTTTGATGGAAAATGCTACTCCACGAAATTTTGAAGGGAGATGATTTCTCAAGGATAGATAACAAAAATTTATTGTTGTTAAAGTGAAAATATTAGATTGAAAGGATTGGCTAAGGGAGATGAAGGATGATTGAAGAAGGAATATGTGAAGACAAGTTTTGTTCGATAGCGAAAGTGAAGTAGAGAGGCATCATATGTAATTGCAGTTTCTATTACATTTTTTTCCCGGCATGACCCCATGAAAAGAGGATAAACTGATTTATGGCATATGGGAAAGAAGAGGAACATATGGAGGTGTAGTTATTAATGAAGAGGCTCGGCTTTTGACTTCTTAATCGAACAGAGGCAGTGTAATTAAAAGAGTTCTAATGGAAGGGGCGTGACTTTTGCGTTTTTAATTGAAACAGCAAAAATTTTACAAATAAGAGGAAAGAAAGCAAAATAATAGAAAAAGGTTTAAAAATAAGAAAATAGATAAATTGAAATTCTGGCTTAGGGGAGTGCCACATCACTTCTCCTATGCCCTTCAATTATATATATATATAGATTACTAACTATACACCTGGTATTGATAATGTACTGGTCATGAGCATGACCTTCTAAGTAATACGCAAGTTGTGTCAGAGTTTGAATAGAATCAGTAGATTAAAACTGGTTGAAATAAATGAGTCATAACTAAACTTGTCTAAGATTTAGTTGGAGGAAGATGAGTTAATTCAGTCTGGGTGATATAGAGGGTGTTTTTAATTCATCATGTTGTTCTTGTCCATCTTAAGTACCGTGTGTTGACTCAAGATTTTAGATGTACGCATACATTTAATCAGAAAATAGGTATAACACTTGCTCGACCTATTGAAAATTGAGCGGAGTGGACCGATAACAATTTTATGAGTCCTTAGTATTTTTCAACCATAATGAAATTTTGGGAATTTGGGTATCAGAACATCTTTTTTGGTAATAATAAAATAGAGAAACGTTGTACACCCCGAATCTATTCGTCTCTTCCTTTTATTCTCTCTTTTTTTTTTCTCTCTATTAAAAACAAAAATTCGCTTATGTATATCGCACAATTAACCCCTATCCATTTTTTTTTTTTAAAATTTAATCCAACCACCCAAGTTTTCACCTCTTGTGGTGTTGGGGGTTTGACATTGACCCCTACCTTGTATATATAGTAAAAAACTAGAACAAGGAGGAGGACATAAACCTTACCTCAAGATAGCTAAAGAATGGTGGGAATCCATCCATTCAAAAAGGTCATAGGAACAGGACAAAGTATGGACAAAATATAAGAGATTTACAACCTGCTCCTACATATTCTAATCTTAACTAACAAAGAAGTTGGCGTTATCATACCTATTTCTAATACTAGGAAGTTGACACTTATCCGTAAAGAAAGGACCTTTGGCACTTTTGGGAAGCTCCTGGTAAGTGTGTAGAAGGAGTTATTTCCAGAAGAAGAAGCAAGTTTAGCTAGACAATCAGAAACTTGATTGGCCTCTCTGAAGCAGTGTGTAATTAAGACATTACTCTGATCCAAATCCTGCACTATATCATGCATCAACCACCCCTTTCATTTTGTTATTGTTGGTGGACCTATTACAAGCTGTGAGTCTAGCTCCAAAATCATATCAGAGTGTAGCCATGTTGAACACACCATTGTACACCAAATTTGGCAGCCAGAGCTTCACACATACTGTTACTATGGCATTTAACAGAACATGAAGGAGACATTATATATTTATTAGACATATTAGAATCCAATATAAACGCATAAAGAAGGAGACATAAGGTCTACCCTCGGTAATAAATAATGCCCATACTCATTCTATTTTACTATCTCACAATATTATTACTTTTGCGTTGTTATAACATCAAAATCAAAATCTTAAATATCTAAACCTAAAAGAAAGACAGTGAAAATTTTAAAAGAAGGCCCCCAGTGAAACGGGTAGATCTTGTAAAGTATAAAAAGAAAACTTCATTCATTGTAATTTCATCGTTGTATTCATTTAGCTCAAAGGACCATTTCTTTTTTCTAAGAAATAAATCTGAACAAAAAAGTATGCATACAAGTTGGACCGCTCATACATATCATTGACAAGCCACGATTTAAATCTTGTCATGCTTTAGTTGAAGAATATATTGTTGAGTACTTAAGTCCAGTTTATAGAGGTCATTGCCGGTCGTCCCAACTAGATTGTGGTCCCAAATGAAGCAACACAAATAAATATTTTTGCTTGTGGGGCATTATATGTTGACTTTTATTATTAAAGCGGGAAATAGGAAAAACTAATTGCATGCATTGTAATGAAAAATAATCCAATTGCAGCAGCGGACCCGGTGGGTCCTTATCGTGATTTGGGACTTGGGCGTATGCCCGGAATTGAATTCGGAAGTCCCTAGCTTGATCTAACGTAATTTGTTGAAAATTAGAAGTTTAAAAGTTTAAAATATTCCTAAGTTTAACCATGAGTTGGCTTTGTTACTATCGGGTTCGGATTTCGGTTCCGAAAATTGGTATAGGTTCTTTTCAGTATTTATAACTTGTCTGCAAAATTTGATGTAAAACAGAATTAATTTGACGTGATTCGGACATCCGGTTGAAAAATTGAAAGTTCTTAAGTTTCTTGAAAAATTTCCTTTGTTTTGATGTCTGATTCATGGTTCTAGGTGTTATTTTGATATTTTGATCGCGCGAGCAAGTTCGTATGATATTATTACACTTGTGTGCATGTTTGGTTTGGAGCCCGAGGGG
>AWOL01S0137815.1:13655-33688 GCA_000715115.1 Nicotiana otophora
TATTCTTACTCTCCTATAATTATCCTTCGTTACTTACCTCCACGCCCTTGTGCTCATAGGGTTGCTTCTGAACTGAAATTTTTGACTATCTTCCTAGTGGAAACTTTATTTTATTTCCATAATACTTATATGGTACCTATAATTACCCCAACTCCTATTTGAATATTTCTCAAGGGTTACGACATCATATCTACGATACTGGATTCACTATGTTGGGGTTCACTACGTTTATCTTGCACCATCTGATGATTTGTCTGTATCCTCTTATCTAGCCATGACTAGGCTCTTCCTGAATCAACTACTAACTACTCGTTAGTCCATTCTCATATATATATTCTGCATAATCTCTCTTGGGTTATATCCTTTGTCTTAACTTACCCCGCACACTGGATCCTTATGTATCAAGTGTTCATTTGCACTTATTTATCAACAACATCTAGTGATAGAACCCTCACTGCCTCTCCCCGTCGTCATGCTTACATAATGTTCTGGAGTCGTATCATATCCGTAGGATCTGAATAAATGCAATCTCATTCCTTTTGCCTTTCTACCACATTATTCCTTTACTATTCCATGGTTACCTGCACCATATAACTCTGACTTAATACCATATCACACCATCTTCCCCCTTTAGGGGAGTACTAACATTTAATGCTATGAAGATTTACCTATAAATGTTTTACCTCTTCATCTTTGGAGTCTTTTCACATTTCCACAGACTTTTACTTGCCTTGCGGTAACCTTTCTATACCATGGATAACTGAATTTCTTACGCACGAAGGTGACACCTAGTGTAACTGGCACACTTAGTCCCTTAAGCTTAACTTTGATCACATTGCTCGCTTTAGGGAAGCGTCTACCTGAATGACCTTTAAAGGTTATTCTTCTGTTGTCCATTCTATTATCGCCGGAATGTGATCTCTAAAATTCTCATGATGCCGGCTATTGTCAAATCATTCGGTCCCTAATTCATATTCATTTTATCTTGTTCACCAGCTTATACTAATTTCTATTACTCAGGGGTCTAACGTTTCCTTCTAGTAATCACGTTGGAGTCACCAACTTATTTATTGAAAGATGGGTATGACTTTATGGCTTATACTGTTCTACTTTTTCAAGGCATGTCTCATCTTGTCTTTTCCTTCACTTGACTATAGACTCTGTCACTCATAATTTGATTTACCGTTATCACATATTACTTATGATGCTTCATTTACTCTCTTCTTATTTTGATAATATTTTTGTCCATCACTTTATTCTGAAAACTTCAACAAAACATTTTTTTACTTTTAGCTCCCCTTGCTTCATCTCACTGGCTCTTCGGGACACCTAACATTCTCCTTTATGTTTTTAATAGGGACCGGAGTCATACTAAGGTAAATAATTATCTCTTCTAGGATTCCACTGCCTATTTTTTAAAATTTTTGAACATTCCGATATTCATATCTGGCTATACAATTCTAGAGTGCACCATCTGGATGTCTCGCAAGGAGAAATATTACCATATTTTGCACTATCCTTCAGAAATGTTAGCTAGTGATAACAATCCATCCACCATTTTTGGGTTACTCTAACCCCATCTAGATCCTTATATCATATCCTTCGCTTAAATTATATCTGTTAGCTCCCACAGGGCATAGCTGAAATGGGTGTTGTCAAGTGAATATATCTTTGCTATTGTTGAAAGTAACTCAGAATGCTTATATTTCTCTGCCTGAATTATAAATACATATAATCTTCACTAACTGGGTATCTCGTATCCTTCTTCACCTAGCTTATTTTACTTGTTAAAACTTGTATCTACCTTCTGATTCTCTCGTTGTTTTTTACCATATGGGTGGATAGATATTCTTGCCTTAGGGCTCCTTATCAAGCAGCTTACATATCTTAGTACACACACGATCTGCTGAAGACCTCACATTTACTCATCATAAGCATGATGCAAAATCAAGTTCCTCTGACTCAACTCTTCCACAGCCACATTCAATCTCTTACCAATTGTCTTTATAGATGTAGGTATCGTTGTATTACGAATAAAATAAAATTTAAGAGTTTGAATTCTTATAGCTGAGCTATACCACACGATCTAGAGTAAGAAGAAAGAGTGACAGACCTAGATACCCTGTAGACTCCTGCTTATAAGTATGGTGCACAACACACCCATAAAAAAGACTCTACTAGACATGGCTTGTAGACTTCCTGGGACAGAACTGCTCTGATACCACTTTTGTCACTACCCAAATCGTAGGGCCGCGACGGACACCCGGTGCCTAACTCAATCGAGTACCAATATAACGTATCCTTCTTATCATACTATCATGGGTAAATGAACCAGAAAGGTCNTTCTTTACTATTCCATAGTTACCTCTTCATTTTTGGCATTTTTTCACATCTTTACTGACATCTTACCCGCCTTGCGGTAACCTTTATGTACCAAGGATAACTAAAGTTCTTACACACGAGGGTGACACCTAGTGTAACTGGCACACTTAGTCCCTTTAGCTTAACTTTGCTCACAGTGCTCACTTTAGGAAGCGCCTTCCTGAATGACCTTAAAGGTTATTCTTCTGTTGTCCATTCTATTATCGCCGGAATGTTATCTCTAAAATTCTCATGATGCCGGCTATTGTCAAATCAATCGGTCCCTAATTCATATTCATTTTATCTTGTTCACCAGCTCATACTAATTTCTATTATTCCAGGGTTTAACGTTTCCTTCTGATAATCACGTTGGAGTCACCAACTTATTTCTCTAAAGAAGGATATGACTTTATGGCTTATACTCTTCTATTGTTTCAGGGCATGTCTCCTCTTGTCTTTTCCTTTACTTGATTATAGACTCTGTCATCGTGTCATATTTTGATTTACCGTTATCATCCATTTATCACATCTTACTCACAATGCTTCATTTACTCTCTCTTTATTCTCCGGATAATATTTTTGTCTATCACTTTATTTTTAAAACTTCAACAAAACGTTCTTTCACTTTTAGCTCCCCTTACTTCATCTCACTGGCTCTTCGGAATGCCTAACATTCTCTTTTTTTTTACTCGGGGCTGGAGACATACTAAGGTAAATATTTATCCCTTCTAGAATTCCACTGCCTATCTTCTGAAATTTTTGAACATTCTAGTATTCATAACAGACTGTACTATTCTAGAGTTCACCATCTGCGTGTCTCACAAGGAGATCTATTACCACATTTGCACTATCTTTGGAAATGTTAGCTAATGATAACAATCCATCCACCATTTTTGGGTTACTCTAACCCCAACTAGATCATGATATCTTATCCTCCTCTTAAACTATATCTACTGGCTCCCATAGTGCATAATTAAGATGAGTGTGGCCAATTGTATATAACTTTATTACTGTTGAAAGTAACTCATAATGCTTGTATTTCTCTGTCTGAATTGCAAATACTGATAATCTTCATTAACTAGGTACCTCGTGCCCTTCTTCATCTTGCTTCTTTTACTTGCCGAAACTTCTATCTACCTTCTGATTCTCTTATTTCTTTTCACCATATGGGTGGATAGATATTCTTGCCTTAGGGCTCCTTATCAAGAAGCTTACACATCTTAGTACACACATGATCTGCTGAAGACCTCATATTTACTCATCATAAACATGATGCAAAATCGAGTTCCTCTAACTCAACTCTTTCACAGACACGTTCAATCTCTTACCAACTGTCTTTCTGGATGTAGGTATCGTTGTATTATGAATAAAATAAAATTTAGGAGTTTGAATTCTTACAACTGAGCTCTACCACACGATCTAAGGTAAGAAGAAAGAGTGACACTCCTAAATGCCCTGTAGCCTCCTGCTTATAAGTGTGGTGCACAACACACACATAAACAAGATTCTACTAGACGCGGTTTGTAGACTCCCTAGGATATAACTACTTTGATACCACTTTTGTCACGACCCAAACCGTAGGGCCGCGACGGGCACCCGGTGCCTAACTCAACCGAGTACCAACGTAACATATCATTCTTATCATACTATCATGGGTAAATGAATCGAAAAGGCCGTCATGAGATAACTAGAATTAAATATGAGAGAATACTCGACATGGGATGACCCAACATGATATAGAAGCTTATGCATGCGACATACGGGCTTATAAGGCCGACATGATCATTTGTATACTCAAAACATAGGAGGCCATACAAGTATCCATATACATGACATCTATCTACAAGTCTCTACGAGTATATAAATGTCATAAAGTTTGAGATATGGCCCCGCCATACCAATCAATACATGTCCAAATCATACTGGCCAGATAGGAAACTCCGGAGCAAGTGGAGTGCACCAACACCTTCCGCTGAGCTGATAGCCTACTAGGAGGACTCTCAACCTGTCTATCAGGAACTGCGGGCATGAAATACAGTGTCCCCAGACAAAACAGACGTCAGTATAAATAAAGTACCGAGTATGTAAGGCATGACAATAGTATATAAAAGACATGAAAAAAACATGGAGTAAAGAACTCAAACTGTAATTCTGAATAGCTCTATGAATCATGAAAAATTTATAATGTCATGCATGTGTGTATAAATTTCATACCATGCACAGGTATATGCATACATAATATCATCAAGCCTCTGAGGGCATCCCATCATATCATCTCAGCCGCTATGGGTGAAATCATCAATGTATACCAGTTGATCGGGTGATGTGCATATATAACGCCATAACCTTTTACCATATCCCATATACATATAATATACGTGTATATATCGTCATCTGGTCATGGGTCAATGTACATGTATAAATGAATGCAATGCATAATGAAGTAAGTCAGTAAGATTTCTCGAAATGTCATAAGATCAATATGCCTTCGGATAAACTTTAGCAACTTACGTATTTTTTTGATACCCATGAACAGATGATACAATAATAGGACACATGGGAAATCAAGAACATAGGCAACCCTAGTACTTCTAGGANAAGATCAATATGCCTTCGGATAAACTTTAGCAACTTACGTATTTTTTTGATACCCATGAACAGATGATACAATAATAGGACACATGGGAAATCAAGAACATAGGAAACCCTAGTACTTCTAGGACAAGAATCATTCATGAAAGTGGCGTACTTGCTCGTTTCATTGTATCATATGGATCATACCAAAAGGAAAGAAGGGATAGCCATAACATACCTGTATCATCTCTTCCTTATTACTCACCCAAGATCAACACAACTTCTTGCATCTACAACAGGTGAAATGATATTGTCGTTAACATGTAATGATGTACCATCGTATTTGGCTAGTCGTATGGCTTAAGGAAAATCGGGCAGCAACTCCCCTATTTTTAATACATCCCAAAGACTACTAAGGGTCATCAACAACCCAAAAACAACAACTTTAACCAACAATAGCAACAACAACAATATAATCCAATATGAGTTTCTCTGATTATCTTAACATTCATATTGAGCGGAAAGCTCGGTTTTACTCCTAACAAGATATAAATCGAATCCAACTCGTATTCCATAAATTAGTTTACAACCTTCAGAACATCATACTTATATGTACTATATTATTTTTGGTTCAAAACATCCAAAAAAATGCCTTCCAAAATAGCCCCATATGTCTAGGGCTTTAAGTTTTATGGCCAATCACTTGTTTTTCATCTTTCCTTCTTCAATCAACTTAATTAACACCTAGAAAAGCTTAAGAACAACAGACACAACATTATCAACTTATTTATCATAATTTCCAGCCACCAAAAATCATATATTTAGCCACAAAACAGTCCAACCAAAAAGACAACCATATCCAATATTCTTTTAAGTGCTACCTTATGGTTTTTCACTCAAACTACACAACCAACACAAGATTAACCTTAGTCATAATAAGAAGATGTTATACATACCTTGGACAGCATCTACAACTTGAAATCCTATCTCAACTTAGCTCACAATAGCCCTCAATCACACCACAACATCATAGAAGCATTCTCCTGTAGTCTTTAACAACTTTGATAATGATTTGAGTTGATTCCCCTTGATTTTGGTTCTTGGGATCTTGGGATATGTTAGGAATGGTTTTGGAGATATTTTGGATGAAATTTGGGTGAGAAATAACCTGAAATGAGGCTGAAACATCTTTTAAAAGACGTAGAGTCGGTGGCCATCTCAAGTGTATCCCAATCGAGCTGCTTGCGCAGTCTCGTAAAAATGCGGATATCTCTCTACTCTGATGTCATATCGACAAACGATTTACAAATTTAGAAACTAGATACATGGTGATTTAATTAAATATAAAGATCTCCCTGTAAATCTTAATATATTAGGAGAAAACTACCTCGCAACCTGGCCTATAAACCTGCCAGTTTCTCCGAAGTGCGACGATGTGACTTGGCGACCCTAGTTTAAAAATCCATATGTCTATAACTCGATATCGTATGAATAAATGGTTTGGACCATTGGAAACTAGGTTCAAATACCTTCATTTTGGTATGATATTTGTCCCAAAATGACATCATAAATCTTACAAATTTAATTTCTCAAAACGGCTCATTACAAGTCAAATCTTAGCTCGATTGTTTCGCAACTTAAATCCGACTTTTTCAACACTTTATATTTCATATCCAAACATCGTATATAGTCATATCATGACTTTAA
The DNA here is from genome assembly GCA_000715115.1 of Nicotiana otophora. Classification (NCBI taxonomy): domain Eukaryota; kingdom Viridiplantae; phylum Streptophyta; class Magnoliopsida; order Solanales; family Solanaceae; genus Nicotiana; species Nicotiana otophora. The sequence continues at coordinate 20,298 of AWOL01S0137815.1, forward strand.
ATGAATTTAAATCATGATGAAAAAGTCTCATATTCATCTTAACTTATATAAGACTTCGGTAAACCTTTCTTATCCTTGTATAAGTATTTCATCCTTTTTGAGATTACATTAGATAATCCTAAAATGACAGTGACGTATGAAGTACGAGGTGTAACAAGATGTCCCCTTATAAACATTTATCCCCGAATGATAACTCTTAAAGGCTTGCGAAAATGGGACGTAACATCATTAAATCACTTTATATACTTTCGAAGAGGATCTTATTTTCAAGCTTACATCAATTGACTTACGACGTACTTTCACGTACAAAAACATGGGGTGTAACAAAAACATTTACAATCAAATGTTCTCAGGTAAGTCAGCTTGGGTTTTCTCCCATTTAGCAATTCATACGAGGTCTTGTTTATGAGGGACCTAATCATGCACCTATTTATCAAATAGTAGGCAGTGTTCACTGCCTCGGCCCAAATGCTCTTTAGTACACCATTGTCAATTAGCATCGTCCTTGCCATGTCTTCAAGAGATCTATTTTTCCTCACTATAACACCATTTTATTGGGGTGTTGTGGGAGTTGAAAAATTATGACTTATACTATTTTTAGCACAAAATTCATCAAATTTTGTATTATCGAACTCGGTACATTGATCAGATCTTATGCTTACAACATTATGGCTCATCTTCACTTGAATCTGCTTCACAAAGGCAGCAAACACTGGAAAAGTTTCATCCTTGGTTCTGAGGAACAAGGTCCATGTGAATCTGAAGTATTCATCTATAATGACAAAAATGTACTTCTTTCCTCCTCTGCTTAGTATCCTCATAAGTCCACACAGATTCATATGGGGAAGATCCAGTGGCCTTGAGATGCTTACTTCCTTCCTTGGCTTATAGGAGGACCTGGCTTGCTTTCCTTTCACACATGCATCACACACTTTGTGATCCTTGAACTTTGATTTTGGGAGCCCACAAACCAGGTCCTTCTTGACTAGTTTGTTCAGCAAGGAGAAGCTTGCATGTCCCAATCTTCTATGCCACAGTTCAGCATCATCATCAGCAACACTCAAACATGTAAGATACCCATTGTTTAGAGACTCAAAGTCAGCAACATAGATGTTTTTAAATCTTTTTGCCACCAGAACCACTTCACCGACGAGATTAGTGACTGTGCCAGACTTTGATAAGAACTCCACTTTATTTCATTTGTCGCATATTTGAGAGACACTCAGCAGGTAGTATTTCAAGTCATTTACATAATACATATTCTTAATTGAGTGAGTGAGTGTCTTTCTAATTTTTCCAACTCCCAGAATGTATTCCTCTTTATCGTTGCCAAAGGACACACTCCCACTTTGCAGGGCTTTGAGTGAAAGAAAATCTTCAGTAATTCCAGTCATATGTTTAGAGTAGTCGCTATCCATGTACCATTTTTGGCTGCTTCCTTTCGCTGCTCCATGACTAAGGAAATCAGAAATTAGACTTAGGAACCCAAACAAGTTTAGATTACTTGTACTGAGGAAAAGGGCGAATTAAACTTCTTCTTGTCTAAGCAGGCAACACAAATATTTTATTGTAGGGACCAGGTTCCCTAGCAGTGGATAGTGTTTCAATAAAAACTTTATTTTTCTGTTGGGACTGAAATCTAGCCTTATAGGAATCTTTGAAATGACCAGTGTTACCACAATGAGTGCAAAGCCAATTATAAGGAACAGTAATATACTTGTTATGTGGGTTGTAAGGAGCCTTTTCCTTTTGGAACCCAATTCCCAACTTGTTCCCCCCATTACTTTTATACATGAAAGTAGTGATTGTATCAGAGGAGCGGGTCCACTTCAGAGATTTATCTAGGACATTTTTAACCCCACTTAGATCTTCTTGAAGTTGTCTATTTCTTTCAAGTTCAGCACACAGACTCAATTTTACCGTTTTGAGTTTATTTTTAAGTTTAAGGTGTGCCTCACTCGCCACTTCCTTACCTTTTGAAGAGTTCATGCCATTTTCTATCGAAGATTTCATAGAAATATTTTACCTTTTTAATTCCTCCACTGTTTCCTTTAGATCCACTACTACTACCAACAAGTCATTTCTCTCATATTCTACCTTTTCAATTTTCTCGGTTAGAACATCCTTTTCTTTTTTTAAATCCTCAATGGTTTCTTTTAAATCAACAACTACGACTAGTAAATCATCTCTCTCGTGCTCTACCTCTCCTAATTCCTCAGTTAAAACATTTTTTATCATTGATAAAGTTATGGTAAGCATCAATCAGGACATTTGCTAAAGATACAAGCTTCTTTTGAGAGTAAGACTTCAAATTTCTTTAAACGTCTAGAATGTTTACCTCATCGTTATCATCATCTTCATCCTCGTCATATTTTTCCATTAGGGAAAAGATGGAGTCATATTCAGCTGCTTTGCTTTCAATGGCCATCATAGAGATGTCGCCTTGTTCATCATCTCCCTCAGATTTAGTAGAGGAATCTCCCCATACATCAAGAGCTTGTTTCACAATATTGTTAGCGACATCTTTTCTCTTGAATTTCATGTCAGGAACCAGGTTCTTCTTGGTTGTCTTATCTGTGCTGGGATGGTAATGGCCTTGCTTGTGGAGAGGACAATCTTTGATGAAATGTTTTGGCTTCCCGCATTTGTGACAGTAATCATAACTTTTTGTTCTGTTGGAGCTGCCCTTTTTCAGAATACCTCTATTTCTGCAAACTTCTACAATCGACGCCGAAACCTATCAAATCACGTCCGATTGACCTCAAATTTCGCACACAAGTCACATTCGACATTACGGACCTATTCCAACTTCCGAAATCGAAATCAGACCTCGATATCAAAAGGTTCACTCACGGTCAAACTTCTTTAAATTATCCAAATTTCCAACTTTCGCACAAATGAGCCCAAAATGACCTACGGACCTCCAAATCCACTTCCGGATGTGCTCCTAAGACCGGAATCATCAAACGGAGCTATTCCCAGAATCAGAATCCCAAACGAACGTCAATATCACTAAAATGCACTTCAACTCAAATTTATGAAATTCTTCCAAAATGCCAACTTTCACAATAGGCGCTGAAACGCTTCCGGGTTATCCAAAATCCAATCCGAACATATGCCCAAGTCCAAAATCAGCATACGAACCTGTTGGAACCTTCAAATCCCGATTCCGAGGTCGTTTACTTAAAAAATCACACTTTAGTCAATTCCTCCAACTTAAAGCTTCTGAAATTAGAATTTTCTTTCCAAATCAACTCTGAACTTCCCGAAATTCAATTCCGACCATACGCACAAGTCATAATACCTACTGTGGGGTTGCTCAGGGTCTAAAACTGCTGAATGACGCACTAGAACTCAAAACGATCGGTCGGGTCGTTACATTCTCTCCCACTTAAACATAAGTTCGTCCTCGAACGTGCTAAGAACTGCTCTAGAGTTGTCTGAAATCATTGTTTAACACCTCGTGCACCTACCCGTGCTACCACAAACTAGTTGAGCACATTTGCGCTAGCAAACCTGAAATTCCTCCTTTTTATCTAGTCAAATAAGCCTTATGGCCAAATTCCAACATCTGAAATTCTCTACCAGGTCTGTTTCCAACATACGAACATCGTATCCATCACTACATGATGCACCAATACATGATTGCATACCTTTACTGAATTCATACCATGCACCGTATAACCCACATGACCATAATAACATCCTTTGATAATGATAATCGAAATCCCACGAATCTGATGCTCATACGCACCTTACGAAGCATATAAGTCTCGTTTCAACTCTCGCAATATTTCCACAACAAAAAGGATGTGTAGAAATTCATAACTAACTTCCGAGTCGACAAATCATTGAGTCCCTTCTCCTAACAAGGACCATTACCCCACTATGAACCAAATAACAATATTTACTTTTCCTTTTAATATGCCTCATATACGTCTCACCCAGTATAAGTTATTCCAGCAATAAGCCGCCACAACACTACCAAAGGTCTCATATAATGCCATCATGCGCCAACAATCCACAAACTCGCATGTGATACATAAGGAAAAACGAATTCTGGAAAGAACTACTCAACCCACGTAACTAATTAAACAACCGAAAGGATGTTATGAACCTTCCTCAGGAAATGAAAAGCAAAACATGCAATAATAGATATGAGAAACTATACTCAATAACACATTGTTGCAGCGTGCAACCCGATCCATACATGATACCATTGCGGCATGCAACCCAATCCATACATGATAACCGTGGAGGCGTGGCACCCGATCCAAACAACATACCTGTGGCGGCGTGCCATCCGATCCACTATAATAATCCAAAGAAAACACACTTCGAGCCGTAACGCTCATACTCACGAAATGCCCGAATATCAACCCTAAGCACGCCAAGTGCATAATACAAATCCTGGGGAGACGGGTAGCGTCATACGCTATAAAACTCAAGCACAACTAAGGTGTGATATATGATCTGCATCTCGAGAGCCATCCTGCTCACATAACAACACCGCTACACGGGACCTCAATACATTGTACAAATAATCAAGCTGTCTCACCACCCATATGGCACAATAGAGTATTACATGAAGTAGCTGACGATGAAAATAACATCCAACGCATGAATACTCTTCCATAAGGAATGTTATGCTGAATGAACACACCCAGGCTGGTATAAAGTACACATCCACATCTGGACCCATCAACGGACCCCAAACCGATTATGATCATAACATGCTTGGGCAAATACCCTCTTGAGGATACACAATGACCTTTTTCCCATGACACACAAGAACAGTCATCGAATCCCAAACAAACTTCCATAATTTACAACCAACTGAATAGAGCGCCTTTCAAGCCTAAACTATCACATTAGCGATAGTACCAAATATCCATACTCGGTTTCAATCTTTAATCAATCAAGTGACTACATGTCACACCTATACAATCTTCTTGTGGGATATGCTCCCACGACCATCTGCACCATGTAACAAGTTTGCACATCCATACCACCAGCCACACTAATGTTGTAAAGCAAATCAAGAAGCCATAAATCAGTACACAAAGCCTCTTACACAGGACACTGTACTCAGGTGATGTTAACGACAATACCAGCTGATTCCAACCACCTGAATTCTTCCCTGATCATCCGAGCTTGTGACATTCTTGTCAACACCGACCCGCAACCTTGATCCTCAGCTTCCAATTCCCCATGCCGCTTACTACACCTAACATGCCAATACGTGATAGTAACAACATTTCCATAATAACCCCTGATCCACTAATAGGATAAACACTTCATCATACAGAAACCTTTTACTTAGCTCATTTCAGAAGAACCAATGCAACACGTAACTAAATTCCCAAACCGCAGAAAATATAACCTCATGTCGTAATCTAAACTGCCATTACTCTCCCAAAAATTCCTTTACATAACAAAGCCATACGAATCAAATACCTCCCAAATCAACCACGTTGTGGTGGTGCTCAAGCCCAAGTGTACAACCACAAACTACATGTATAACTTCACGCTGGAAAAACTGGGCACTGCTATAACCATGCTGATTCAACCATTACCAACCGAGCCACTTCTTCTAATTTACTTCGGACTTGCCTTCGGAATAATAATAGCTCCATTCAAAACATCATGAACTCAAATCCGAACTCACCCTGAGTGACCTTATTTCACGAGACCACGTTGTCTCCAGAACCCACGAACCATATCATACCCTCCTTATGCGCATTTTCGCATCTTCAACTGGTACACCCATTCTGAAAATCCCTCTATGAAACAAAATTTATTTTCTCCCCTTCCTCCAATGCCACACCACAGACCGAAGATAACGTAGAACACTCCAAGCCACTTTTCATAATCCACTGCAAAAGATCAATACTTAACCATACTACTGGCTCGAAATCCTTAGGCACCGCACTTTGAACCCACTAGAACTATTATTGAGAGTCACCCACTCTGACTTATTCCCAATTATGATCAAACTCCAAGGCCCTGCTGGCACATGAACACCCTTTAAAAGAAGCACCCCGGCTGAATCACGTTCCTTGTAACTCACCTCTACACGAAACATAAATCCTGAGTCTTCCCAAAGCCTGAACATGAATCGATAGGGCCAATTACAGCGTACATTCCTCAAATCCTTTGCTCAAATTGCCACTAATGTTTTATTTCCTTAGTCTTAATAACCTATCAATATGCTGCTAACCAGAACCCTTACAAGTAGATAACCATGCAATCAATTTGTAGGCGGCGGGGCTCTCCCACTTAAGCTTGAAGCTACCACTACATGACCCTGGAACCTAGCAAGATTCCTTTTTCCTTACTGGCATGACCTTGTACAATCGACCCGCCAAATTCCTCGAAATCCTTATGTTAACCATTTCATGAACGCTTTGAATCGCTAGCCACATTTATATATTCGACCTCTTACTGGATAGCCAGTAAAATACTTCGTATAGGCTTCATCAATACTATACGATCGCTAACCTTCTCACAGGAGATAACCCATCTATGGAAATTACATGCCGACATCTTCCAATAGCACTGCACTGAGTACAATTACTACGAAATCAATAAATCACCCTGAGCTCGTGCTCATTCACCAGCTGTACAAGTCTGTTCACTCCCCATGGACATCAACTAAAGGTGTGACAATGCATTCCAATCCAAAGTCATTTTGTATCCTTCTTTATATCATGCAACTCCTTTCCGTCGTATCCAAACCTTCTCCGTATAGCAGCCAATATTCCAAATTAAGTTCGTAGACTTAGTCACTGCCCACCATGACTTCCAAATCACTCTAAACTTTCCTCAACGTGTGTAGCTATCCTACCATGAAACCCATCTGCTACTCTGCCACTCTCCCACTTTGGTCAAACCCTCCCCTTTAAGCAACTACCTGACTTATGTTTCTCACACTTGGCCTTCTAGAAATTTAACCCCTGCAAGACACCTCCCACATATTCTTCCTCATCCTTTGCTTCCCAGTTGTTGCATTAAATCAAAATCTACCTCTGTAGCACTTGAACCAATCGATCGCTACCAACTTTAAACCTTTCCGAAGATCATCTTCCTTGAGCCCTCAACACCCGGACCACCGATTAAGTCCTGAACCACCGCACACTGCGATCTCTGACAGCCGCTTCCCCGACACTATTTCACACTACCCTGCACATAAGGCAAATTAATGAAGACCATAACATCGTCAAACTTAACACATTCAATCCAGGGCGACGACACCACATCACAGATGAAAATTCCACCATGCTCGAAATACCAAGTCTCGTTACTCCGTCAACCCTAAACCTGAACATTCATAGTCTGATTGTCTTTCCTTTGCCGGAAATAAAATACTAGATCTCTGAATCATGCACTGAGTAAACCACCTTCCAAGTCATTCACTACTTGGACGCATAGACAAGCATCCTACCATTACACAAATACGGTATGATAGCAATGCACGAATCGTCATAACAATCAATGCCAAGCCTCAAAACCTTAGGTAATACTGATACTGAGCTGCAACGACAGAACGACCTTCCGTAAGGCGATGACAATAGCCCAATCAAATACGCAGGGAGAAACACCCTGCATCACATCTGTAGTACCATTAAAATTCCTCGATTCCCAATTTATAACAAACGCTTCATGTCGCATAATACTGAATAGGAAGGGAATGAAGTCATAAGCCTCAAAGGAATTGAATCGCAAGATGAGGAATCAAGAAGGGAATTGCTCCTAACAGTCTTATAGCCTCTCGAAGATAAGTACAGACATCTCTGTACCGATCCGCAAAACTCTACTAGACTCGCTCATGACTCGTGAGACCTAAGTGAACCTAGTGCTCTGATACCATGTTGTCATGACTCAAAATCCATTAAAGATCGTGATGGCGTCGGACCCCACTATCAGGCAAGCCAAAAATAAATACTTAATTTGGTTCTCATTTTAATAATTTTGAAATCATATTTCCTTCAATTAAATAGTAAAAGGTGGAATTTATATTGTAAATAATAATATTTTACAATAATTTTAATACAAGACAACCAAATCACCCCAAGACCTAATGTCACAAGTGCATGAGCCTCAACTAGGAATGTAAAATAAAATATAACATCTTTTCGGAATACAAATTCGGATAGGATAAAGATAAATACTCTGAAGGAGACTCTGCTGGTTGTGGACTTGTAACGTGAAATGCAGCTCAACTAAGTACCCGCAATAATCGCGCCTCTGTGCCCACAAGGCCACTAGACATATATGCACCTGCACAAAAATGTGCAGCAAGTGTAGTATGAGTACGTAAATTAATGCGTACCCAGTAAGTATCCCGCCTAACCTCGAAAAAGTAATGACGAGGGGTCGACTTCGACACTTACTATGGTCTATAAATAAAATATCAATGATATAATTAAGTATGGATTACATAGAACGACTGTAAGCTCAATATCATGAAATAAGTGAATAATTCTTTGTTAAAAAGAAATTTCCAAATTTATTTTTCCTCGTTTATCAATTTGTATCTCAGGCCAATGAAGCAATATCAATTATCATAAATTTCAAAGCTACCAATTCAATCATGCGCAAATCATGCTGAGGTTGTACGGCCCGATCCAACATAATATTTAAATTGTGCATTGCCGAGGGTCGAACCGCACGAACCATAGATGCATCTATTTAACCTGGTGAGGCGTTTGGCCCGCTCCACAAAAGAGAAAACACATTAAACAACCAATTCAAGATTTATTAAGGGGTAATTATTTTAAAATTTCAAATTCTCATTTAACGGTCAAGTAATTTAACCTTTTTAAAATTCCTTAACCAAGTTTCGATATGATTTAAGCAATTTAAATTAACAAGTAGGATGCAAGCATCACAATTATAACATGATCTGACTCCTAGACTACCCGGAATAAACATATTAGTAGCTACGCACGGACTTTCATCATCTCGTGCATACGTAGCTCCTACAAATAGAAGCATGTATTGAATTATTTCACCCATGGAGTTAATTTCCTCTTACAAGGTTAGAAAGAAAACTTATCTCGCTCCGAAATTCCATAACCGACTCCCAAGCCCTTCCAACAACTCAAACCGATGCCCAACGCTCAAAAACTAGTCAATAAATGTGTAAACCCATAAATATATACTCTAATACTCATTATATCAATTTACAATAATTCCTAACTCCGCTTTAAAAGTCGATAAAAATCACCTTCGGGCCCATGTGCCCGAATTCCGAAAATTTTCAAAGATAAACTTTACCCATGACACCACGAACTCAAATATATACTTTATTCCACATTTCATGTCCAATTTCATGGTCAAAATCCAAAAATATCCATTTCTAGGTTTTCTACCAAAATCCCAAATTTCTACAAATTTTCAAGTCTAAATCCATATATAATCCAAGTATTTAACTTGCAATAGGTGGGAATCACTTATCTTGACATAGATGACGAAAATCTCCCTTCCAAGAGCTCCAAATATCGCCCAACCAAATAAAAAGCGGAAGAAAATGGCCAAATCTCGTCTTTTAAAAAATCTCACTGCCCAGGCAATTTTCGCACCTGCAGTGACTTTGCCGCATCTGCGATCCCGCACCTGCGACAAAACCCTCGCAGGTGTGCATTTCCCTTACCTGGCCAAGCTCCGCATCTGCGGACAAAATGGGGCCGCTTCTCCGAGCCCATCCGCTTACCGCAGGTGCGCCAAAACTTCCGCACCTGTGGTGGCTGGCCTGCCCTCACTCTTTCACTAATGCGTCACATAGCTCGCACCTGCGAGCTCGCACCTGCGGCAGGCCAAGCACAGGTGCGATTATGACAGCAACTGGGAGCTTCAAATGTTGCTCCTAATTACCAACTTGGTCTGAGCCTCATTCGATTGCCACTCGGGCCCCCCGGGGCCCCGCTCGAACATACCAACAAGTTTGGAATCATAAAATGGACTCGCTCGAACCCTCAAATCATGCCAAACAACAACAAAATCACGAATCGCACCTCAATTCAAGCTTAATGAACTTTGAATCTTCAAACTTCTACAATCAATCCTGAAACCTATCACATCGCGTCTGATTGACCTCCAATTTCGCACACAAGTCACATTCGACAGTGCGGGCCTATTCCAACTTCTAGAATCGGAATCCGACCCCGATATCAAAAGGTCCACTCCCGGTCAAACTTCTAAAAATTATCCAAATTTCCAACTTTCGCCCAAATGACCCCAAAATGATCTACGGACCTCCAAATCCACTTCAGGGCGCACTCCTAAGACCGGAATCATCATATGGATCTATTCCCAGACTCAGAATCCCAAACGGACATCGATATTATTGAAATGCATTTCAACTCAAATTTATGAAATTCTTCCAAAATGCCAACTTTCGTAATAGGCGCTGAAATGCTCCCGGGTCATCCAAAACTCGATCCGGACATATGCCCAAATCCAAAATAACCATACAAACCTGTTGGAACGTTAAAATCTCGATTCCGAGGTAGTTTACTTAAAAAATTACACTTTAGTTAATTCCTCCAACTTTAAGCTTCCGAAATTAGAATTTCTTTCCAAATCAATTCCGAACTTCTCGAAATTCAATTTCGACCATACGCACAAGTCATAATACCTGAAGTGAGGCTGCTCAGGGTCTCAAATAGGTGAATGATGCACTAGATCTCAAAATAACCGGTCGGGTCGTTACAAATATCTGTGATACATGTTGTTTAGGATAGATTCAACCCAGCTGGATCCTAGTATGTATTAGGCATAGATTCCAGTGGTAGTTGAGTTGGGGAGTGACCATATAGAGCTTCAAAGGGAGTTACTTTAAGGTAATTGTGGAAGTAGGTATTGTACCAGTGCTTGGGATTCTCAAACACCATAGCTCGTAGGTAGGTTTCTAGTCATCGATTTAGTCTCTCAGTTAGCCCATCGGACTGTGGGTGATAAGCTGAACTCATGTTGAGTTTAGTCCTCATTATCTTGAATTAATGTTGAGAGAAATAACTAGTAAAGACAAAGTATCCGTTTGAAACAATAGACCTGGGAAATTCATGTAGTCTATATACCTCCTTCATGAATAAATCTACAACATCCTGTGCTGAAAAAGGGTGTTTTAAGGATAAGAAATGTCCATACTTGGACAACCTATCCACAATCACTAGCACAACATTTTTGCCTGTGGAAGAAGGTAGTCCTTCCACAAAATCCATAGATATGTCTTGCCACACCTGGTCTGGAATGGGGACGGGTTATAATAACCCTGGGTGTGCATATTTTCAAACTTAATTTTGTGACAAACATCACATTCACTAACCAATTTAAAAATATCTGACTTCATGTTAGGCCAATAGAAAACCAGTTGCACTCTTCTGTAGGTACCATGTTGTCCAGAATGACCCCCTAGGGGTGATTGGTGCATTGTCATTAGGATTTTACTCTTGAGATTAACCTCTCTGCCTACATAAATTTTGTGTTTATACCTGATGACACCTTGCTGCAAGGAATAATCTAGATTGCGGCCTGGAGTGGAAGCTAATTCACCCAACAATGTTAAAGAAATGGGGCCATCGTCATAGCTGTGACTGAACAGTAGAAATTGCAAGTATAGTGGACTCTTGTTCCTGTCTCCTTGACTGGGCATCATCTACTATATTTTCAGTACCCTTCTTATACTGCACCTCATAGTCTAATCCTTGGAGTTTAGTCAGGCCTTTTTATTGTAAAGTAGTGGTAATTTTCTACTCCAACAATGTAACGACTCGGCCGGTCGTTTTGAGAATTAGAGCCCCTATCCCCTAATATCTACTTTCCCCATATTTGTTTCTATTTTGGGAATTTCCGAAGTGATTGGTTATGGAATTCGAGGAGTTTTGGGACACTTAGTCCCTAGTTGTGAGTATAAGCCTTAGAAATTGGACCGTAGTCGGAACTATATGAAGACGGATATAGAATGGAATTCAGTTGACTCTGTTAGCTCCGTTGAGTGATTTTGAGCTTAGGAGCGCATCTGGGATATATTTTGGAGGTCTGTAGTAGATTTAGGCTTAAATTGGCGAAAGTTAGATTTTTCGGCGATTTCGGCTAATAGTGGAAATTTTGATATCGAGCTCGGAATGGATTTCCGAAAGTGGTTGTAGGTTTGTAGTGTCATTTGTGACCTATGTGTAAAATTTGAGGTAATTCGGACTAGATTTGACGTGGTTCGGCGTCGTTTGTAGAATTTGGAAAATTCTAAATTCTTAGGCTTGAATCCATACTTAATTCATAATTTTTGGTGTTGTTCGATGTGGTTTGAAGGCTCGACTAAGTTTGTATGGTGTTATNCTTTTTCGTGTTGTTCGATGTGGTTTAAAGGCTCGACTAAGTTCGTATGGTGTTATAGGATTGGTTGGTAGGTTTGGTTGAGGTCCTAGGGGCCTCGGTTGTGTTTCGGATGCTTAACGGAATGCAATTGGACTTAGGAAAAACCTAGTGCTTTTGCTGGTTCTGCTGTAATCGCACCTGCGCAAGGCTGCCCGTAGGTGCGAGCCCGCAGGTGTGAGAAAATTGGCGCAGAAGAAGGAAAATGGAGGAGTGCCAGGGGTCGCAGGTGCGAGGTGATTTCCGCATCTGCGATGCCCGTAGATGCGTTAGGGGTCTTCGCAGGTGCGCAAGGTTCGCAGAAGCGAAAGGGAATTCCGCAGGCGCACACGCGCAGATGCGGCCCTTTTATCACAGGTGCGAAGGCAGAGGGGGCAAGTGAATTGCGCAGATGCGCACAATTTTCTGCACAAGCGCACCCGTAGGTGAGAGCCCAGGTTCCGCAGGTTCGGAAATACCTAGGTAGTGGTTAAAACCGAAGGGCTTCGTGATTTTTGTCATTTTGACTTTGCAAACTCGGTTTAGGGCGATGTTTGGTAGCATGTTCGAGGCATTTCTTGAGGTAAATCCCTTGTGCTTATTTTTGATCAATAATCTTGCTTTGCCATATATTTTGCCCACCTAGTTAGTGTGTATTTAAGGTAGAAATTGGAAGTTGGAGGCTAGGGATTTGGAAGTTTGATTTGTGGATTTGGAGGACCATTTGGTATCGGAATGTAGTAATTTTGGTATGGTTAGACTCGTGGTGGAATGGGCGTTCCTATTTTTTAACTTTTACCCAATTCCGAGAGGTGGGCCCCATGGATAATTTTTGAGTTAATTTCGGGATTTTTGTTAAAGTATTGATTTCATTAATTATATGAGTCTATTATTGTTGTATTTATGATATGTAATTGCTTTGGGCTAGATTTGGGCCATTCGGAGCCGGATATTCGTGGGAAAGGCATTGTGACCGATTGATTGAGCTTGATTCGAGGTAAGTGGCTTGCCTAACTTTGTGTGGGGGAAATCCCCCT
>AWOL01S0137818.1:968-16141 GCA_000715115.1 Nicotiana otophora
ACTAGAGCAACCCACTCTTGTCAAAAGGTGGACTGGTATAATCACACGAGTGGGGTTTGGGGAGGGTAGTGTGTACGCAGACCTTATCCCTACCCTAGGGGTAGAGAGGCTGTTTCCGATAGACCCTCGACTCCTTCCCTCCAAGAACTCCCCACCTTGCTCTTGGGGTGACTCGAACTCACAACCTCTTGATTGGAAGTGAGGGTACTCACCACTAGAGTAACCCACTCTTGTCGAAAATGCATAATCATAAGTTCATAACGATAAAGAAAAATCTGGTCTTAATCACGTGATGGAGAAATATGCATAGTGAATATCTTATGAATCAGACTACACGGGCGTATTCAAAATTTAAACTCTATGGAGTCGTTTGGTATGATGGATAAGCAAAAATATTTCTGCAATAAAAATTTAGTATCGTCTTATCCCTTATGGCTTATTTGATAAGAGGGATAAGGGACAATTAATTTTGATATTAAATTTGAGATGAGTTTATCCCATGTTTAGCTGGGATAAAATTGCGATATAACTAATCGCGAGATTAGTTATCCTGGAATTATAGTGTGTTTTTATCCTTATGGGAGGGTGGAATAACTAATCCCAGAATAATTAATCTCGAGATAACTTATTTCCAACCAAAAGACCCCTTATTTGGCTATTAATCATAGTAGTATAAGTTATTAAAAATAGTACCGAGATAACTTACACCTTACCTGCAAGAGAGTGAAATAGTAATCACAGAATAAGTTATCTCATGATACAGTAGTAAAATTGCGAATCCAAGAATTAATACAACATACTACCAAACAGTAAATAAGAAATAATATCAGAGTAACTAATCGCAGCATAACTAATCTCATCGTAACTTGTCTTCAAACCATACGACCCCTACGAGTTCAGCCTTAATGTTGTTATAATTGAACCCTTTATATTTTAAAATTTATGAGTTCATATCTTCTACTCTTTACAATTTTAGTAGATTTTTACATATAAATTTATGTATGCGACTGTATACGGGGTGAAATCGAGCCTATGGGACACCCCAGTTTTTGATAAGGTGAATCGAGCAAGAGACGTGATGATAAGGAGACGGAATCGAGGCAAGGGTCTCATCGAGATAGGGTTCGGGGATACGACACCCGCCTTCGGGAATATCGGGGCCATGACCCTAGGATCGGTCCAAATCTCAAAAGACTTCAAAGAACATTATTGAGCAACTAAACACGATTAACAGAGGTTGTGATATCCGTGACCGGCCGGGTATCATAACGCGGATCTCGGCACGTACCGACGAAAATCTAGTGATTAGTTAAACGGAAGGTTTTTTACTTTTTATGGAATTGTACCTAGAGTAGGATTCCCCTACTATATAAAGGGGGTCTGATTATTCATTAAACACATTATAGCACGCATACCAAGGCAATATACTATTATTTTTCTGTTATTCAAAGGTCTTACACTTGTTGATCAATGTTCCATTACTATAACTCTGGGATCGAAGACGAATATCTTATTGAAGATGTCGTCGAGTCCAGAGTCATCCTTTTCCCCTTGCTTTCGAGTGGTTTGACAATTTATTATATCTTTTATTTGTTCAACCTAGCAATATTTACCATTCGTATTAAATTAATCTATGTATCCTTAAAATCACTAATAAATTTAATTGTTATCCGTTTTTAGGGTAAACAGTTTGGCGCCCACCGTGGGGCTAAGGATAATAGTGGCAATTTGATACGAATCTCCATAACACACCCTATTTTACACTTGTTCTTTTAAGTGTTTTTAATTTCAGGTTAAAGTTTAAAGTGTCGAACTCCCAATCTGCTCCTCTGAACATGGATGCTGAGTCTGGCCACCATGGAGAGAACAACAATATGGCACTCAGTAACGAGGTGCCCCCTGTCGACCCCAACGAAGTTCTGGCCGCGGACCTAATCGACACTAACTCGCATGTGGCCATCAATGCGAATTTACCTACCGATCTCGAGAACAGCACCCGCGGGGGAGTCCGTTTGGTAGCGCAAAATACGCACGACGGTGAAGGTGATGGAATCAACTTGCGAGTAATTTTTGAAATGTTGCAGGCTCAACAAGCAGCGATAGCCCAGTTGCAGAACCAGAGCCAAGCCCCCAGCAGAGTCGAGCTCGAACTATCCCGGGAGAATGCTCGCAGAAACGAACTGACCATAGAAAGGCTGAATGAAGCCGAACCCGGGACCAACCCCAAGATCATAAAGATACTTGAGGAACTGGCAAAACGGGTAGAATCGGAGGAAAAGAAAATTGAAGCCAATGAAAAAAAGGTGGAAACCTACAATTCTAGGGTCGACCAAATCCTAGGAGCACCACCGATATTGAAGGGTCTGGATTCCAAGAAGTTTGTTCAAAAATCTTTTCCTCCGAGCGTAACTCTAAAGTCAATCCCAAAGAAGTTCTGCATGCCCGAGATTTCTAAGTACAATGGAACGATTGACCCCAATAAGCATGCTACCTCCTACACATGCGCTATTAAAGGGAACGACTTGGAGGATGATGAGATCGAGTCCGTCCTGCTGAAAACGTTCGGGGAAACTTTGTCAAAGGGAGCTATAATATGGTATCACAACTTACCCTCTAATTTTATTGACTCATTTTTTATTCTTGCATACTCCTTCGTGAAAGCGCACGCCGGGGCCATCAAGGTCGAGACCAGGAAGTCAGACCTTTTCAAAGCGAAATAGAGAGATAATGAGATGCTCGGGGAATTCGTGTCCCGGTTTCAAATGGAACGAATGGACCTGCCTCCGGTCGCGGACGATTGGGTCGTTTAGGACTTCACCCAAGGGCTTAATACTCGAAGCTCATTGGCCTCCGATAGTTGAAGAGAAATCTGATAGAATATCCGGCGATAACTTGAGCTGACGTCCATAATCGGTACCAATCAAAAATCAGGGTCGAAGATTATCAGCTTGGGGCCTCTTCCGGGTCCGTTTACCCCGTTAGAGTTGGTGACAGATCCAAAAGAGACATTGATCGTGAACCAAAATCGAATAGGGACCGGTATCAACCATACAATGGATATCAAAGAGGTAATGGGTCTGGACAAAACCGTGTGAGAAGTGAAAGGAGGATCGATCGAAGTCAAAATAGTCAGGTTCTCATGAGCAAAAGCGGTTTTGACAGATACGTCGGGCCTAAGGAAGCGCCAAGGCTATCGGAGTATAACTTCAACGTCGACACTACTGACATCGTATATGCCATCGGACGCATCAAAGACATGAAGTGGCCTCAACCTCTACAGTCTGACCCTGCTCAAAGGGACCCCAGCCTAATATGCAAATATCATGGCACTCACGGCCACATAAGCAAAGATTGTTGACAACTAAGAGTGGAAGTAGCCCAGTTATTCAATAACGGACACCTCCGGGTTCCTGAGCGATAGAGCCAAAAATCACTTCAGGAATAGGGACTCCAATAAGCAGACCGAGCAAAAGGAACCTCAGCATGTCATCAATAAGATTATTGGTGGGGTCGACGACCCCCAGGGACCTATGCTGAAACGCACCAAAGTGTCCATCACAAGGAAAAAACGGACTCGGGAATACATGCCAGAAGGAACCGTATCCTTCAACGACGAGGACGCTGAAGGCATCGTATAGCCGCACATGATGCACTGGTAATATCTGTACTCATAAATAAATCTCAAGTTAAGTGTGTGTTAATTGACCAGGTAGCTCAGCCAATATCATCATATCAGGGGTCATAGAACAGCCGGGTCTACAAGACCAAATTGTGCCTGCAGTCCGAGTTCTAAACGGGTTCAACATGGCATGTGAGACCACTAAAGAGGAGATAACGCTACCGGTGAACACCGTCGGAACCATTCAGGAAACAAAGTTCTACGTGATCGAAAGAGATAAGAGATACAATGCTCTGTTCGGGATATGGCTGTTCATTTGGATCGGATATCCGAAATCCGAACCGATCTGCTCAATTTCGGATATTTGGATTGGATTTCAGATTGTGTTTATTAAAATTTTGAATATTCGGATCGGATTCAGATTGATATAATTGTAATCCGATCCGAATTCCGAAATCCGAAATTATTAGGGCATGTATAAATATTAAATTTTAATTTCGGATAGCCAGTACTTCCTTTACATCTTCCTTCAAGTTATTACCTTTACAATTGGTGGATTTAGCTATATTGGCACCATAGTACTCTTATAATTTCATAAGCTTGAAATTTTCTTACCGTATTGCCTTTTTTACAAAGAAAATGTACATATGAGTTTGCAACTTTGAGGCATAATAATCCGATCCGAAATCCGAAAATCCAATCTGATCTTATCCGATATTAATTCAGATCGGATTCGGATTACATTTTGTAGAATCCAAAATCCGAAATGTACTAAATCCGATCCGATCCGATCCATGCACAACCCTAGTTCGAGAGGCCATGGATTCACAATACGAGGACAGTGCCCTCTATACTACACCAGATGTTGAAATTCCCAATGCCGGGAGGGATTAAAACAATTTACGGAGAATAACTGACCGCAAAAAAGATATTTGCGGTCGACGAGGTGGTCCCGATATTCGCATTTTCGACACCAAAGGGTCCGAGATCGGTCACCAAAGAAGAGACCAAATAGAAATCACTGACACCGGCCCCGGCTGAACCAGAAAGACAGGGGTCGGACGAGGACGACGACTACGAAGTTCCTAGATCTTTCATAGCTCCCGACAATTCCGATGCCACGAAATCAACGGTGAAAGAACTGGAGCAAGTCATACTGATCGAACATCTACCCGATTGCAAGGTATACCTGGGCACGGGGTTAAGCCCCGAGCAACATAGATTGTTTCGCTTGGTCCCACCTTGCAATGATAGGGATCCCGTCGGAAATAACTGCTCACAAGCTGAGTTTGGATCCGAAGTTCCACCTGGTCAAACAGAAAAGGAGGCCCCAGTCCGAAGTCAAGCATGCATTCATCAAAGACGAGGTATCTAAACTCCTTAGAATAGGATCCGTTCGGGAAGTTAAGTTCCCGGATTGGTTAGCAAACACAGTGGTAGTCCCTAAAAAAGGGAATAAATTAAGAATGTGTGTAGACTACAAAGACTTGAACAAGGTATGCCCCAAGGACTTTTTTCCTTTGCCCGACATCGATCGCATGATCGATGCGACGGCCAGCCACGAGATCCTCAGCTTTCTTGATGCTTATTTTGGGTACAACCAAATTCGAATGGACCCTGGTGACCAGGAAAAAACGTCCTTCATCACTAAATACGGCACCTACTGCTATAACGTAATGCCATTCGGACTAAAAAATGCTGGTGCCACTTACCAACGCCTAGTAAATCAGGTGTTCGAAGAACAAATAGGAAAATCAATGGAGGTTTACATTGGCGATATGTTAGTTAAGTCCCTGCGAGCAGAGGACCATTTGAAACATTTGCAGGAAACCTTCGACATATTGAAGAAATACAATATGAAGCTGAACCCGGAGAAATGTGCATTCAGAGTCGGGTCCGGAAAATTTCTCGGATTCATGGTGTCTAACTGGGGAATCAAGATCAACCCCAATAAAATCAAGGCCATATAGGACATTACCATTGTGAACAATATCAAGGACGTTCAAAGGTTAACCAGGTGCATAGCCGCCTTGGGTCGATTTATTTTAATGTCCTCCGACAAGAGCCATCAGTTCTTCTCATTATTGAAGAAGAAGAATAACTTCTCAGGGACCCTAGAGTGCCAACAAGCCTTGGAAGAACTCAAGATGTACCTTTCGAGCTCGCATTTGCTTCATACTCCGAAGGCAGACGAGCATGTACTTGGCGGTATCCGAGATAGCGGTAAGTGGAGTCCTAGTCCGGGAAGAGGAATGTACGCAATTTCCTATCTATTATGTTAGCAGGACTCTAGGCGAGGCCGAAACTAGGTATCCTCACCTGGAAAAATTGACGCTTGCTTTGCTAAGCGCCTCTAGGAAGTTAAAACCGTATTTTTCAATGTCATCCCATATGTGTCATGACTACTTACCGTTGAGGAACATAATGCATAAACCCGAGCTATCGAGACGATTGGCCAAATGGGCCATAGAAATCAGCGGATACGATATCGAATATCGACCCCGAACCGCCACCCAATAATTTTGGCGAACTTCGTGGCCTACTTCATGCCGGCCCTAATACCCGAAGTCGAAAGGGAATTATTGTTGAACTCGGGGACTTCCTCCGGAATCTAGACCCTCTTTATGGACGGTGCCTCGAAATCAAAGGGGTTTGGACTTGGCATCGTGTTGAAACCACTGACAGGTAATATAGTTAAGCAATCTATTAGAGCTGTAAAATTGACTAACAACGAGGCCGAGTATGAGGCCATGATTGCAGGTCTCGAACTAGCTAAAAGCATGGGGGCCGAGGTGATCGAAGCTAAGTGCAATTCCCTCCTCATGGTAAACCAAGCCAATGGGATGTTCGAAGTCAAAGAGGAATGAATGCTAATATACCTGGATAAGCTACAGATAATACTACATCGGTTCAAGGAATGGACCTTGCAACATATACCTCGGGACCAAAACAGCGAAGCCAATGCTCTTGCTAACTTGGGATCGTCGGTTGATGATGATGAATTCAGCTCGAGAACGGTCATACAGCTCATGACATCGGTAGTTGAAGAAGGCCACGCTGAGATAAACTAGACAAGCCAGACTTGGGATTGGAGAAACAAGTAAATATATTACCTGGAGACCGGAAAGCTGCCCTCGGATCCTAAAGAATCGAGAGCTCTGCGCACAAAGGCGGCCAGGTTCAGCCTGTCTGAGGACAACACCCTATTCAGGAGAACGTTCGATGAACCACTCGCCATATGTTTAGGACCGGGAGATACCGAATATGTTCTGAAGGAGGTTCACGAAGGCACATGCAGGAACCATTCGGGCACCGAATCATTGGTTCGTAAGATAATCAGAGCCGGCTACTACTGGATCGACATGGAGAAATACGCAAAAGAGTTTGTGCGAAAATGTGACGTGTGTCAGAGGCATGCACCGATGATTCATCAGCCTGGGGAGCTACTACATTCGGTCTTGTCACCCTGGCCATTCATGAAATGGGGAATGGATATCATCGGCCCCCTGACATGGCCCCCCGGTAAGGCTCAATTTATATTATCTATGACTAACTATTTTTCTAAATGGTTGGAAGCCCAGGCATTTGAGAAAGTGAGGGAGAAAGAAGTTATTGATTTTATTTGGGACCACATAATATGCCGGTTCAGAATGTTGGTCGAGATCATATGCGACAATGGGAAGCAGTTTATCAGCAATAAGGTGAGTAAATTTTTCGAAGACCATTAGTTCAAAAGGATCCTATCAACACCCTATCAACCTAGTGGGAACGGGCAGGCGGAGTCTACGAACAAAACTATACTCCAAAATCTTAAGAAAAGTTTGGTCGACGCCAAAGGAAAATGGAAAGAAAATTTGCCCGAAGTCCTATGGGCGTATCGCACAAACTCAAAATCTAGTACCGGGGCCACCTCGTTCTCGTTAGTCTACAGTGCCAAAGCGCTAATACCGATCAAAGTAGGAGAATCAAGTCTCAGGTTCTGATATGCAACCAAAGAGTTAAACGATGAGGCCATGAGCACGAGCCTGGAATTGTTGGACAAAAGTGCAAAGCCGCCCTTGTCCGGTTGGCTGCCCAAAAACAACAGATCGGAAGGTATTATAATCGGAGAGACAACCTCCGACAATTCAATATCGGGGATTTAGTGTTAATAAAGGTGACACTGAACACCCGGAACCCGAACGAAGGGAAGCGGGCACCAAATTGGGAAGGTCCATATCGAATTACTGAGGTCACCGGCAAAGGATCATATAAACTCGAAGCAGTGAACGGTGAGCGACTACTGAACAACTGAAACGTAACTCACTTAAAACGATAATACTGCTAAGGTACGATCCCGTTCATTCTTTTCTTTACATGTGTTACGAATTGGATTGACGCTTGCAAGCAATGGCCAAAGAATGATGCGGCTTTTAGGCTTGAAAGAATGCGTTGCACTCTTTTTCCCTTAAACCAGTTTTGTCCCAAATAGGTTTCCGACAAGGTTTTTAATGACGCAATGGTAAATTGTGCTAACTTAGAATTGAAGATCGGTTATGAACCGGAGTCGAGGATCACATCAACAGTATCCGGGCCCTCTTTATGATCGGCCTCTAATACTGGGGGCCATCACCCTCGGATAATGATTTTAGCAAGGAAGGAACCTTTGTGCTTGAACAGTCTGGGTTCGGTTGATAGGATTTATTGTAAGGGCCAAATGGTCAATGAACTGTGCCCACATAGACCACTTGAGCCATAACACTAAGCTTGTATACATTTGCAATATTGTATGTTGCGCACAAAAATGAAAGAAAGTTTCTACCTTCCGGATACATAATTTTATCCCTTAAGACTATTACATTTTGTTCCTTAAGGATATTTAGCCCAAGGGCCGCCTCTATCCAGATCCAAGAGATCACCTCCACTCGAGAATTGTCATCGAAGGCAAACTCGGACGACTCGGGTTATCGAAGCCCGGGGGCACTAAAACCTATTGGGTAGTGCCTAAACTTTAAAAGCCACGTCCGCTACCACTCGGGGACGGTTGTCCTAGGCAAGCCTGGACATCTCGGGTATCGAAGCCTGTGGTACAAAGCCTATTAGGCAAAACCTAAACTCAAAAGGCTACGACCATCCTAGAAATGGCTCGGAGACGTCCGAAGCCCGTAACCAAAATGTAAGGTCTTCAAAAATTCCAAACCAATTCAAAGGCTACCCTCGGCAAAATTATAATCTAAAAATATCTAAGTAAGAACTTTGGGGAAAGCTTCCTGTCATACCAAGCTCCCACGAGCTTTAAACAAAATTACATCGAAAACGAGCATTGTTCGAACCTCCGAACAAGACCCTATGGCTACGATTTATTCTGTGCTAAGGCATTCGAAATCTTTGCAAAGGCCAAACGGCCTGAACAAAATATACAAAAATGCAAAAACAAAGAAAAATCTACAAGGCACCTAAGTCTGATCCTCGCCGGAACCCGCCTCGTCACCGGGGCCACCGGGGTCTTCTTTGTCCTCCTATTCGCCGGAGCCCTCAGAGCCTTCCTCATCCTCGGGATCGGCCAACTTCTTGGCCTCGGCCTCGAGCCTCGAGCCTCTTAGCATTTTTTATCTCGGTCGATAGGTTGAAACCCCGGGCATGAACCTCCTCGAGAGTCTCCCTTGGGGATTGCCACTTCACACACTCGATAGTGACTTTTAGGCGATCCTGGGCTACCTCAGCGTCAGCTCTGTACTGGGCCATCATCCCTTCGGCATCGGTGATCTCGTCCAAGTCACACCTCTATTCGGGGTTGTGAAACAGTCAATTGCAATAATAATACCCAACAAGGAGTCAGGATCTAATCCACAGGGAGCTGGGATGAGATTAGTGGTATATATTTGGATAAAGCACGTGAAGTATCTTGGTTGCACTTCCACAAATATGATTTTGTTTTTACTTCTAAAATTACGTAAAGGATTACAATTCTAAAGATATAAATCTAGAGAATATTGTTTTTGGATTGTTTTCAAATATATAAAAAGTCCTAGGGGTATGATCTTCACCTAGGTGTTTGCCTAACGAGTTGTAAACTTTAAAGCTTGTTTTGTTGGTTGGGGTGTATTATAGCAATCAAGACTCAAATACCCACTCAATATCTCTCGGTAAGAGAGTGATTTTGCCCAATTTGGATTTCTCAAGTCCAAATGGGTATTGAACAAAACAGTTGATAAAATGCTCAAGTCGGGTTTTACTATCTCTAGGTTCAACCCTTTAATTGGGACTATCAATCTCTTGATTTTATCCTAAATTCTTGTTAGCCAAGTTTTCCTAGACTAAGTCTCTCTTTCTCAAGTAGAGACCAAGTCAAATAGGCATAAACTAATGTTTGCAACCATTAATTCTACAATTAAAGGTAAGAACAAGGCTAAATAATAAACACCCACCCATAAACAATCCATAAATCAAATACCCATTAGGTTTACACACTAGGGTTGGGTGACAACCCTAGCTAAAAATCTAGCTACTCATAATGGGATAGAGGAAAATAGAGATGAAAAGATGATAAAACTCATATTGCAAGATTAAAAGATAAAAATCCAATGTTAAATCACCAAAGCAAGCTAAAGTTNATTGCAAGATTAAAAGATACAAATCCAATGTTAAATCACCAAAGTAAGCTAAAGTTGCCTAAAGAGGCAAGTAAAAACGGCTACAGGACTTTCAATATTCAAAACTTGACCTAATTTTGTGAAAGTAGTCTATTTATACAAAGCTGAAATTTTTGAACAAAATTGCCCTTTCGTAGGTTCTGCGGACGCACAATTATGTGTGCGGTCCGCACTTTTCTTCAGATCTTGACAGGAGTTAACTCTGTGGCCGCACAATTCTGGATTGCAGTCGCATCTCTCATGTTCTACGGTCCGCACAATTCTAGGTGCGGCCGCACTGGGCTCTTCTGCGGGCCGCACATTTCCTGAGCGTGGTCGCATAGTTGTTTCTGCGGCCGCACAATTATTGTGCGGTCCATGTTTCTTCTTGAGATTAAAATAAAACTCTCTGAACTTCGGCTCTTACGTAGCTTCTTCGGCCGCACAATAATTGTGCGGTCCGTACTTTGCACTGGGTCTTTGTTGATTGTCCTTCACATTCTGCGGCCGCAGATAGAAATCTGCGGTCTGCACTTGAGCTTTTGTGCCTGATTTTTGTCCTTGTTCAGATCACTCCTCCTTGAGTTTGATTTTATCGTAGTGGATCATTTTCCAATACTCCTGCAGGTAAGTATATTTCATCAGTTTTCGGGAATATAATTAGACACTTTTGGACTAAAACGAAAGCTAAATGGCGCTAATAAGTAGTCAAAATTTCCACTTATCAACTCCCTCAAACTTAAGCTTTTGCTTGTCCTCAAGCAAATAAGGTAATTCCCACCTCTACAAGATAAGAGCTATTCTAGCTAATCTAAGGTGAATCAAACACACATCAATTGGAACCAACAATTACCCACAACACTTATGAATTATCAACAAGGCAATGATTTGAAGTTTTAAGCACAAATAGTTCTAATGTGACACTAGAGCATCAAGAATTGACTTTACTCATCAAGGAAGTTCGCTCTTTCATGTAGGTCATTGTGGATCCCAAACTCCTCCTCCTCTACGCTCCGTTAGCCTATCTCACTTAAGAATGTAGCACTCACTTCAAGGATTTGTGAAAAGTTCGCTCATCTCACTCAAAAGAATGTCACAAGTACAACTCTAAGTACCATATGCTTGCCCCTCATGTAAATCACCACTAATGTAAGTTCACTCGGCTAAAAATCACGTAGGGCTTTTTCGGAATGTAATGAAAGCTTTTAGACTAAGGTAGGAAATATTGGAATAAAACGGGTTCATCTTTCCTTAAGCACTCCATTTTCTCTTTTTGGCTCATGCTTTGCCGATTCTTTGAATCATTTTCTTTTTCCTTAGGGGAACTAGAGAGACTTAACATCACTCTTTCTTGGTCATGATATTAGTTTTCTCCTTCTTTGTTTTCTCCATGCTTTGCATTTTTGATTTTCTTTGAATCTCTTCATCTCTTCAACTTATTCACTTTCTTTTTGCATTTTTTTTTCTTTTGTTCTTTCTTTCTTTTTCTTTACCTTTCCTTTTCTTCATTTATTTTCTCTTTTTGTACCTTGATACCACTTTCAAATTTCTTGTCTCTCCCCCAAACTTATGTTTTAGCCAATTGTTTCTCAAGAGTATTATGGAAAGCTCGGGTGCCAAGAAAGGATCACTATAAAATGGGTAAAGGCTTGTAGCATGGTTATCAAATGAGAAAGGTTTTAGGCTCAAAAGGGTTGACTAGGGATAACAACATTGGTGGGTCATGGAAGATTTTAAAATGGGTCAAGGAGAGCCTACAATCACTTCTCAAGCCAAGCAAAATTTAGAAATTTGCTTAGAAACATATTCGGGGTAAGTTCTAGACCATTCGCACGGGTGCTTGGACTTGCAACAAAACATCCCACCTCTCACACAACTGGATTATTCAAGAGGATAGAGTCGAGGGCCCGCAACAACCATATTCGAGATTGAAAATCACTAATGGCTCAACTAAACCACTCGATGATTGCTTAAGTCAACACAAGAGTCAAAAGGTCACTAACTAGAGTTATTTCTTTTTGAGAACTTATTTTTAATCATAGGCATGTAGTTAAGTGTGTTGGTACCAAGTGAAGCATGCTTGACTCTTCTAGTTTGACTCAATTAGGTCCTCTTATTCATTATTACTATTGTTCTTACATAAACATCAAAAACGGACTCAATCCCTTAAGAAGGTTGTCACGCCATCCATTGTTGGAAAGAGTCACCCGATTCACATAAAAACCACATTTGGAAAGAACCGTGGCATTAAGAAAACCAAAGGTTTATTGATCACTTAAACATGAAAAGAAACTACTAAATTAAAAAGAAGCTATTAAAGTAAATAAGAAGCTATTAGACTAAACATTGACTACTGAAAAAACAAAATAAAGAAGCTATGAAGTATTTGCTGAAAGCATAACTGAATATACAAACTGAGAAAGGGAAAGAGAGTATATACATCAATAGAGAGAGAATAATATGTACATAATGAAAGTAAAAATAAAAAGAGAATGTTATCAGTTATTACATGCCAATGTGAAATGTAAAATCAAAATAGACTTCACCCCCCTGAATACAAATAAGCATTGTCCTCAATGCTTAACAAAATAAAAATAAGGAAGGGAAAGAGTAGAGAGGACTCCCTATGTGGTCTCAGTGTCCATAGCAGCATCACCTCCCTGAGGCTCTTCCAACTGGATCTCATCATCCTCTGCTCGGGGAGTAGATGAGTTGGTGAACATCTGTAGCATCACCTCAGTAGTGTGGGCAGCTAGGTCTGGCTCCTCATACTGGCCATCTGGTGCCACTGGTGCTGCTGGGTATGATGGTACTCCATCAATAAGTTAAATGAAAGATCTTCACTGGCTGCTATCTTGGTCACCTCTCGTCTCAATTTGTCAACTGAGTACCTATGTCACGACCCAAACCGTTGGGCCGTGACGGACACCCGGTGCCTTACTCAACCGCATACCAACGTAACGTATCTTTCTTATTACATCATCATATACACGTGACATACGGGTCTAATAAGCCAACATGATCATTAATAAACTCAAAACATAGGCCGACAAGGCTGTACAATCTTTCATATACATGACATCTGTCTACAAGCCTTTAAGAATATATAATTCTCATAAAGGTCGGGACAAAGCCCCGCCATACCAAACCATACACATCTAAATCATACTGACCAAACAAGCAACTCCCGAGCAAATAGAGTGCACCAATATCTTTTGCTGAACTGATCGTCTACTTGGAGGACTCTCGATCTGTCTATCGAGACCTGCGGGCATGAAACACAGCGTCCCCAGGCAAAAGGGACGTCAGTACAAATAATGTATCGAGTATGTAAGGAATGAAAATCAATAAATAATAGATATGAGAGAAACATGGAGTAAAAGATTCGACATGTACGTCTGCATAGCTCTGTAAATCATTTTATTTTTATAACGTCATGCATATGCGTATAAATGTCATACCATGCATAGGTATATGTGTTCATAACATCATCAAGCCTCTGAGGGCATCCCATCATATCATTTCGGCCACTGTGGGCAAATCATCAACGTATACCAGCTGATCAGGTGGTGGTGCGTATATAACGCCATAACCTTTTCCCATATCCAATATACATATAATATACGCGTATATAACGCCATATGTTCATGGGTCAACGTATATGTATAAATGTATCAAACGCACAAGAAATACGTTAATAAGATTTTCTCGGAATGTCATAACATTAATATGCCTGTCGGATAAATTTTATCAAATACGTATTTTTCTGAAACCCATGAACAGAAGATATAATAATAATTCACATGGGGAATCAAGAATATAGACACCCCTAATATTTCTATGAATAGAGTCATTTATGGAAATTGTGCATTTGCTCGTTTCGTTTGTATCGTATTGATCATGCCAAAAGAAATAAGGGATATCCTTAACATACCTGAACCGATTCTCTTTTGCGAAAACATGTAACAGAGGATCGAAGTAGGGAAGAACCCGTATGATATTCTTGATAAAGATTGTACTGTGCTCCCTTAGTGTTTGTAATTCACGTTGCAATAGCTTTGTAAAGGTTCACATGAATTCTTTGTAAAGCTTTGTAATTCACGTTGCAATAGCTCTTTGTGGAGTCATCACCTCAATGCAAACATTTTCCATTCTCTTTAATGATGTAGGGAGTTATTTTTCTCTTTGAATGATTCATTTCGACTAGCCACTCTTTTGTTCTTGATCTTTTGATATTAGGAAATGAAATATAACACTAGTGTAAGAAAGCTTTTATAGTGGGTGTGACCTACTTATTTGATGAGTAATGTCACATAATCTACTGAATTTTTGCCACCTCTTATAATGACTTAAGAGTCATTTGGTTAAAGAGTGGCTTGCTGCCACGTTGGTCTTTCTCATCATTATCCAAATACTTCATTAATTAAGTGGGTAATATCCCATTACCCAAGAATTAACCAATTACCCGCATAATTAAGAATTATTTCAAATTACTTAAAATACTATTCACCTTTAACACATTTTATACACCTCAATATCATGGTCATGTGGTACCTTGAATGACATTAGTCCATAAATACCGGGTATTATATCTCGGACCGTATTTATCCCAAAATGTCAAACTTCGACGAAACTCATTTCCTTCGATTCGCTTACCCTTTCACCTTCACGAATTTACTTATCACTTGTGTGAAATAGCATAATACTTATAATCCCAAAATAATCTCATTCCCGAACTTACGTCGATTAACTTACGACGAAACTTTAACGTACAAGAATACGGGATGTAACATCTCATTTCCGAGCTTTTATCAATTTACTTATGGTGTACTTCTATGTACGAAAACATGGGGTGTAACATCATTCCCCCCTTTGGAACATTCGTCCTCGAATGTTGGCTGATGCACTTATCATTTTCATAACCTATGTCTTCTGAATTCTTT
>AWOL01S0137836.1:0-19875 GCA_000715115.1 Nicotiana otophora
CCCAGCGATTCTCGCACCCCCGCCTCAATCAGTCGCATGTGCAATACCGCTTTTGTGGTCAAACTTCTGCATCTGCGCGACCAACTAAAGTCCCGACCAAGCGCACCTGCAGTCACCCCCTCTCCGCACCTGTGGGACTGCTTTTGCACTCCAACGTTCGCATCTGCGGACACCCAGCCTCCGTCCTTTCTTCGATTCTGCGCTCACTTGCCTATATCTGCGGGCTCGCAGATGAGGAAAATACCTCGTACTTGCACTCCTCCCAGCTCCACCCAAACTCCACTCCTGCAGACCCTTACTCGCAGAAGCACATCCATTTTGTGGAATCCCTTGCACATCTGCGACCATTCCCTCAGCCAAGCCAACCTCGCATCTTTGCACAAGAGGCTGCACCTTCAGCCAATCCAACTGCAGGTGCAAAAACACTAGAAGGCAGATTTCCTTTAGCAATTCCTCTAAGTCCAAAATGAATCTGAACACAATCTGAATCACACCCGAGGCCCCCGAGACCCCATCCAAACATACCAAAAAGTTCAAAAATACAATATGGGCTTACTCGAAGCCTCAAATCACATCAAACAACATCAAAACCATGAATTGCACCCTAATTCAAGCGTAATGAAACTAATGAACTTCCAACTTCTAAAACTCATGTCGAACCATATCAAATCAACTCTGAATGACCTCAAATTTTGCACACTAGTCCCAAATGACACAACATTCCTATTCCAACTAACCAAAATCCGCACCCGGTATCAACAAATTCAACTCTCGATCAAACTTCTCAACCTTCGAAACCTTCAACATTCCAACTTTTGCTAAAAAGCACCAAATCATCCTACAGACCACTAAATCAGCATCCAGACATACCCCTAAGTACAAAATCACCATAGGGAGCTATTAAAATCATCAAAACACCATTCCGGAATAGTCTACACAAAAGTCAAACCCCGATCAACTCTTCCAACTTAAGCTTCCAGCCTTGGGACTAAGTGTCTCAATTAACTCTGAAACTTCCCCAAAACCAATCCAACCATCCCGGACAGTCACATAAACACAAATGAATATAGAAGAGGCAATAAATAGGGGAAAGAGGCTACAATACATGAAATGACCATCCGGGTCATTGTAGATGTACAAAGCTGGATTGACGTGGCTTTGAAAAGGATGCTAGAGTCTAAATGATTGCATGATTGTGATGGATGATCATAAAGATCGGAATGAGCATGTGTATTTGAAAGGTTCACTGTTCATACAAGTCAACCAAAGTAGTAAGAGAAAGAGACCCTAGTGGCGGATAACAAGTACAAGGTATATGTAACAGATAAAGGATACAAAACATATAAAAAATATATAGTAGATAAAGATTATGTAACAAGTAAAGAATATATAACTATTAATTCAACTAAATCAAGTTGCTAGATCATATGTACAATGACCTAGGGACTCTAAGAGTATATTGACCTAGATTCGAGCACGAGTTAAGGACAACTGGGAGACATTATGTAGTTAACCTCGTACGCCAATATCTGAGACTAAATAGTTTTAAAAGAAGGTTTGGAGGGGTGCAAAGACAACCCTTGCATGACTTGTGTGTAATTGTATATGACCAAGGCTTGATAGAAAAGAGATGACACTTTAATAAAGTCGTAACATAGACAAGTGTAAAAGAATATACTACATAGATATGTGTAAAAGAATATACAACATAGGTATGTGTAAAGCATATACAACATAGGTACGTGAAAGAATATACAGTTTGAACCATGTGACAAAGAATATACAACTTAAAGCATGTGATAAAGAATATATAACTTGAAGCATGCAATACGAAAAAACAAAAATTATGATATTGGAGAATTTGTAATCCCTCATGCAATTGATCAAGTCCGTTGTGGTTAGAACCTGAATGTCACGACCCAATTCCCATTATAGGTCGTGATGGTGCCCAACATCGCCGTTAGGCAAAGCCAACTGTGAACTAACAATTCAATTATTCATTTTATTGTTTCTAAAATCATAAGTCTTATTAAGTAAAGAATTCAATGCATTTAAAAATCATGAATACTTAAAATATTAGTAAGATATAAAATAAAATATGGCAGTATCAAGCTGAACCATAAATAACGACTAGAGTATCCCAAAGCCCGGTGTCATAAGTGCATGAGCATTTACTAAGGAGTACAATAATAATACAACATCTGTTTGGAATATAAAATAGACAGGATAAAGTAAATAATTAAGATGGAGACTCTGATAGTTGCCGTGCGTAGCACAAAATACAACTCACCATAAAAGTCCCCTCAGTAGCTGCGCCTACGCGCAGAGTTGAGCATCAAAAGAACCTGTCAGATCCTGCACATTTAGTGCAGAAGCGTAGCATGAGTACGTAAATCAACGCGTACCCAGTAAGTATCTAGCCTAACCACGGAGAAGTAGTGACGAGGGGTCGACATCGACACTTACTAATGGTCCAATAAATATGATGCAGGAACCTTAAGCAGGCATGAAATATAACATGATCAATAGAATAAGAAACGGTAATCAACATTAGCCTATAACGAATGTCACGCCCTAACCTCGGGGAGCGCGATCTGCGCTCAACCGAGATACCCCAGTTAAGCAAGCCTGTTAGATGCCTTCTACCCAACCTTGCCCATTAACAATATAAGAACCAGTATAGGTGATAGATATGAGAAGAGTCAAGTGTTCCACAATAATTTCCACTACGAAAGGATATTCATTTATGATTTTCAAAATATAACAAGTTTACTGATATGATAAAAACATGTTCGCCCAAATACCAACACTTACTAGTTTAATTCTCAACATCATATACCATCCAGAACCTGTCTACGGAGCCTGTAAGTACAACATAAGAGTAGTATGGATGTGCCGGCGACAATGCCTCAGCTATACCTCAAAATGTACCGTACAACGTCAAATGACATGAAGCCCGGGACAAGTAGGGCTCACCAAAATTTGTTGAATAGAGAGTAACTGCTAACAAGGGTCAAAACCACCTGCTGATGAATCACCTGCATCCATTGAAGATGCAGCGCCCCCGACAAAAAGGACATTAGTACATATGGAATAGTACTAGTATGTAAAGCTAAATGTCCACTTTCAAACTAGAACACCATTAAAAGAAAGGAAAAACCATAGAAACATCAAGTCACAATCAACAATATACAAATGCCCAGTTAACATATACCAGTTTTCAAAATATGAAAAATAATATATATTTTTGGTTGGGAGATCATTTGTCCAAAAGCCATTCCCTCCGAGCGCAGCTCCGAAGCCGATCCCAAAGAAGTTTCGTATGCCCGAAATTCTGAAGTATAATGGAACAACTGATCCAAATGGACATGTGGCCTCCTACACGTGCACCATCAATTGGAAGGACTTGGAAGATGTCGAAATCGAATCTGTTATGCTGAAAAAGTTCAGAGAGACCTTGTCAAAAGGAGCTATGATATGGTATCACAACTTACCCCCTAATTCTATTGACTCGTTTGCTATGCTTTCATATGCCTTTGTAAGAGAGCATGCCGGGGCCATTAAGGTTGGGAACAGGAAGTCAGACTTTTTCAAAGTAAAGCAAAGAGATAATGAGATGCTCAGGGAATTCGTGTCGAGTTTTCAGATGGAACAGATGAATCTGCCTTCGGTCGCGGACGATTGGGCTGTTCAGGCATTCACCCGAGGACTCAACCCCCAAAGCTCATTGGCTTCGCAGCAGTTAAAACAAAATTTGATAGAATACCCGGCAGTAACATGGGCCGACGTCCATAACAGGTACTGTCACGCCCCAAACTCAGGAAGCGCGACCGGCGCTCAACCGAGAGAACCCGACTGAGCAAGCCTGTTAGATTTCCTTCTACCCAAACTCATCCATGAATAAAAAGGAGATGTACTCCATTAATAAAACACTGAAAAGAGTTTATTAACAACTTCCTTTTCATTCTCATTAGCAGCTTCATTCATAATTTCCAAAATATTACGAGTTTATAGAATTAATGAAAAAACATGATTTCCAAATACCAACATTTCTAGTTAAATTCCAAACATCAACCACAACCAACAACCTGTCTACGGAGCCTCTAAGTACAATAGAAGAGTAACATGGAAATGCCAGCAACAAGGCCCCGGTTATACCGCAAAACACAGTACATGAGAAACAAAAGATACTTGACCCAGAAATGAAGTGGGGCTGACCAAATCGGCTGAAAAGAGTGTACTGCTATCACTGGTCAATGTCGCCTGCTGTAGAACCACCGACATCCATTAAAGATGCAGCGCCCCCGGCAAAAGGGACGTTAGTACTGTCGAATAGCATTAGTATGTATAGCTAAAAGTCCTCTTTCAAAATAGAATGCCCATATAAGAAAAGTCAACACATAGAAACAACAAGTCACAATCAACAATATCCAAATGTCCAGTTAAAACATAATAATTTTTAAAATACGAACTTCATATACAATTTTGGTTGGGAGATCATTAGCACCGATATACCACCATCTTTGTTAGCACGGAGTCTGATCATGCCCGATCGACTAGGCTATCTCCCCACGAACAATGTATTTTGGCATGATGCAAAAGAAAGTTGTTACCAAGAGTAGTACCACCATGTGCGCAATATGACTTCCGATCTCCACCCGATCAGCTAGGTCGCCTCCCCACATATGCCGTATGGGTTGACTTTTTCAATCCACAATTGTTACCAGTTGTATTCCAATTAAAGGGAATAATATCACAATTTCTCCAATATTTCAATTTCATCCCAAATAAGGGGAATAATCACAATCCACCCCTGCACCGGCACGTGTAGTTTCAGGTATGGGCCTTATGACCCACCCTTTCTCGGTTTTGCTAATGATGCTCCCAAAAATATTTTTGATTTGATTTGCACATAGAGATAACATAAATACAATTGTACTCACCTCAACATATTTCACATTGTATAAATTCTCATTAGTATTTCCAGTCATTCACAACAACAATATTTCCTTGGCCATTCACAAGATTCTTTATTCCTGGCACGATNCTCATTAGTATTTCCAGTCATTCACAACGACAATACTTCCTTGGCTCATTTGGCCATTCATAAGATTCTTTATTCCTGGCACGATGGCCCTATTTGATATTCCACACTTTCACCTCTTTCAATTTCAAAGATCACCATAAAATACCAACATATAGAATATTTCAGAAATCATATACTTCAAATCCATTTATAATGGGAACTGTAAATACAAATGGATTCTTCCCAAAGAATGGGACATACCAACTAGCAATAGAAACACTCATAAAAATAAAAAACAATCAATACACCATTTATTCTTGAAATACTCTTCCCCAGAAATGACAATGTATAATTTCAACACACGAGTATGTAAGAACTCGAATCACAATGGATATATTTATAAAGCGAAGCATTAGTTAAAGCATCCACTTATGGGCATGAATTGAGTACAAAAGCTCTTAGTCAATTTTATTTTCGAAGTCATTTTAAACAATTGAGTCGAGGCACATTCTTTATTCTTTATCGCATTCTCTAAAATTATTTGCACTACTAGCCACAATCATAACTTAAATTCTTGGCACGTTGGCCACACTCTATAACCCCAATTAACTTATTTCATTTCCAACCATCTTTATAGATTATCAACAATAAGACATTTTCAATCAAGACTTTAGGTACACATATGAGCAATTAAGAGTCTTAAGATCATTGTGATTTTCTCACATAATTTGGCATCATAACCTTCATTTGGAATACGACTCAAAGACATAGCATTTTAATACACATGTCATTCTTGAACACATTCCCAAAGGATAACATAATGTGATAGGAACATTCGGAACAAGTTTTGATTACACAATTCTCATCACTCTGCTTATTCGGGACAATCGTATTTATTGGGCACAACTCGGAACATAGAATCAGGAACTTGAGACAACCATACTTGGAACTTACGGGAACATCATGGAATTCAATTCTATAAGAGAGAAAGTTTAGCCAACGTACCTCGCTTTGAGCTTTCCTTAAATTACTACAACATTCCAAAAATTCTAGCAATCCCAATCTATTTTGAGACATAAAAAAATTGAGCCATAATTAGGAAGACATTCATGGTCTCAACTCATTTGAGCATTTTATCAAACACTAGGTGTGCAAATTTAACTACAAGGTTCTTCTACAAGATTTCCTTCACTCCACAACCCAATCTTTACTTATTTGAGCTCAACAATCTTCCCACAAACCTTATTAGTACAAACATGTATAAATAATACTCTTACACCCAAGAATCATACTCCCAATCACCCATCTTTTACTCCAAATTCGAAATTGAAGACTAGGGGTTTGAATCATACCTCTGATATGAAGATCTTGTTAGATTCCCTTGTTGGATTCAAAGCTTGGGCAAGATCTTGATGAAACAAACACCTAATCTACTTCCTCTCTCTAGAACACTCTCACTTCTCTCTAAAAAACCTCAGATAATTGCCCTAAAATAAGCCCCAAAGGCTATTTATCAAAATACGGTCGGGTTATGAATATAGAAAAATTAACTCTCCGAAAGCAGGTCTGCGGTCTCATAATGGACCGGAGAATGGGTATGCGGGGCGTACAATTAACCACAAAATCGATGCCCAGAAATGGGCTTCACTGGACAAGTCTGGGACCATTTTGCGGTCGCATAACTACTACTTCTGCGATCGCATAATGGTTCTGCGATCGCAGAATTGGTCGCATAATCGCATTTTTCCAGCCTTTGGTAATTTGGTCATAACTTCTTGTAGGAATGTCCAAATGACGAACCGTTTGAAGCGTTAGAAACTAGTCTCGAAGATCTTTCATTTGATAGTTAGACTATCACATAACGACATATATATATATGTAGATATTCTTATTCAAAGTTGGGTCTTGTGCGTACCCATTTGAAACTTTAGTCTATCATGAAATATCCAACTTGACTTGGACTTAGGGCTCTTCTTAGACCATAAACCATTTGTAATGCACCTCATACATATATATTCTCATCATCAACTGAATATCATTCATATAATAGTCCTTGTCTACACATAAAATAATACAATTAGCGCATATCAACTTTCTTAAAAGCGCTTAATTACTTCGAAATTTTCCGGGGTGTTACAGGTACCAATCAAAAATTAGGGTCAAAAACGATCAGCTCGGGGCCTCTTCCAGATGTGTTTATCCTGTCAGAACTAGTGACAGATCCAAAAGAGCCATCGATTATGAACCAAGATCGAACAGATATCGGTATCAACGATACAATGGAGATCGAAGGGGTAATGGGTCTGGACGAACCCTGCGAGGAGTGAAAGAAGGAATGATCGAGGTCACAATAATCGGGGACTCATGAGTAAGAATGGTTTCAACAGGCCACTCAGGTCCCGGGAGGCTCCCAGACTATCGGAATACAACTTCAGTGTCGATGATGCTAGCATCATATCTACCATCGAACGCATCAAAGATACTAAATGGACTTGACCATTGCAATTCGATTATGCCTAAAGGGACCCTAACCTAATGTGCAAGTATCATGGCACTCACGGTCAAAGAACTGAAGACTGCCGACAATTAAGAGAAGAAGTAGCTCAGTTATTCAATAACGGACACCTCCTAGAATTTTTGAGTGATCGAGCCAAATATCACTTCAGGAATAGGGACTCCAACAAGCAGACCGAGCAAGAGGAACCAGAGGGAATCGTATCTTTCAATGATGAGGACGCTGAAGGCATCATGCAACCACATAATGATGTACTGATAATATGTGTACTCATAAATAAATCTCTAGATAAGCGTGTATTAATTTATCCAGGTAGCTCGGCCAATATCATCAGATCGAGGGTCGTGGAACAACTGGGTCTACAAGACCGAATAGTACCTGCAATCCTATTTTTAAACATATTTAACGTGGCATGCAAAACTACTAAATGGGAGATAACCCTGCTGGTAAACACCACCGAAACCATTAATGAAACAAAGTTCTATGTGATAGAAGGAGATATGAGATACAATCCTCTATTCGGAAGGCCATGGATTCACAACATGAGGGCAGTACCCTCGACACTACACCAGGCATTAAAATTCCCCACACCAGAGGGATCAAGATAGTTTACAGAGAACAACCGGCCGTAAAATAAATGTTCGCGGTCGATGAGGTGAACCCGATATCCGTACTCTCGACATCAAAGGACCCGAGTTCAGTTACGAGGAAAGAAACCAAATAGAAATCACCGACACCGGCCCCGACCAAACCATAGAAGCAGGAGACAAGCGAGGATGATGATTACGGAGTCCCTAGGTCATTCATAGCCCCTGATGATTCTGATGCCACCAAGTCAACGATTGAGGACTTGCCCGATCAGAAGGTATACCTGGGCACGGGGCTAACTTCCGAGCTCAGATTAAAACTCATTGAATTTTGTATAGTTAATATAGATAGTTTTGCTTGGTCCCATCTTGATATGACATGGATCCCGCCAGACATAACTACTCACAAGCTAAGCTTAGATCCGAAGTTCCACCCAGTTAAATAGAAGAGAAGGCCTCAATTCAAAGTCAAGCATGCATTCATCAAAGACAAGGTATCCAAACTCCTTCAAATAGGTTCCATTCGGGAAGTTAAGTACTCGGATTGGTTAGATAACATAGTGGTAGTGTCTAAAAAGGCAAACAAATAAAATGTGTGTAGACTACAAAGACTTGAATAAGGCATGCCCTAAGGACTCTTTTCCTCTGCCTAACATCGAACGCATGATCGATGCAACTGCTGGCCACGAGATACTCACCTTTCTCGATGCCTATTCCGGGTACAACCAGATATGGATGGACCCGGGTGACCAAGAAAAGAATTACTTCATCACTAAATACGACACCAATTATTATAATGTAATGCCGTTCAGACTAAAAAAAGCCGATGCCACTTCCCAACGCCTAGTAAATCGGATGTTCAAAGAGAAAATAGGAAAATCAATGGTGGTCTACATTGACGACATGTTAGTAAATTCCCTGCGAGTAGAGGACCATTTGGAACATTTACAGGAAACCTTCAACATAATGATGAAATACAATATGAAGCTTAACCCGGAGAAATGCGCATTCGGGGTCGGGTCTGGGAAGTTCCTTGGATTTATGGTGTCCAACCAGGGGATGGAGATCAATCCCGACAAGATCAAAGCTATAGAGACATCACCGTGGTGGACAATGTCTAGGTCATTCAAAGGCTAACCGGGCACATAGCTGCCCTAGGTCAGTTCATTTCAATGTCCGCCGATAAGAGCCATCGATTCTTCTCATTATTGAAGAGAAGAACTCAAACGGTACCTTTCGAGTCCACCTTTGCTTCATACTCCAAAGGCAGATGAGCAGTTCTACATGTACTTAGCGGTATCCGAGATAGCGATAAGTGGAGTCTTAGTCCAGGAAGATGAAGGTATGCAATTTCTTATATATTATGCTAGCAGGACTCTAGGCGAGGTTGAAACAAGGTATCCTCACCTAGAGAAATTTGCGCTCGCTTTGCTAAGCGCCTCCAGGAAGTTAAGGCCATATATTCAATGCTATCCCATATGTGTCATAACTACTTACCCATTAAGGAACATAATTCACAAACCCAAGCACTCGAGACAATTGGCCAAATGGTCCGTGGAAATTAGCGGGTACAATATCGAATATCAACCTCGAACAATCATCAAATCTCAAATTTTGGCAGACTTCGTGGCCGACTTTGCGCCGGCCTTAATACCCAAAGTTGTAAAGGAATTCATGTTAACCTCGGGGACCTCCTCAGGAATCTGGACCCTCTTTACGGATGGTGCCTTGAACGCAAAGGGGTCCGGACTTAGCATTGTATTGAAGCCGCCTATGGGTAATGTAGTTAGGCAA
This sequence comes from Nicotiana otophora, assembly GCA_000715115.1. Lineage (NCBI taxonomy): Eukaryota > Viridiplantae > Streptophyta > Magnoliopsida > Solanales > Solanaceae > Nicotiana > Nicotiana otophora. The sequence goes on from AWOL01S0137836.1 coordinate 9,923, forward strand.
TCTTTTAGAACTGTGAAAATGACTAACAATGAGGCTGAATATGAGTCCATGATTGCAGGTCTCAAATTGGCTAAACACCTGGGGGCCAAAGTGATCAAAGCTAAATGCGATTCCCTCCTCATGGTAAATCAAGTAAATGGGACATTCAAAGGAAAGAGGAACGAATGCAAAGATACTTGGATAAACTACAGGTGACGCTACATCGATTCAAAGAATGGACCCTACAACACGTGCCCCAGGATAAAAATAACGAAGTCGATGCTCTGGCTAACTTGGGGTCGTCGGTTGATGACGATGAATTCAGCTCGGGAACAGTCATACAACTCATGAAATCTATAGTGGAAGAAGGCCATGCTGAGATAAACTCAACAAGTTTAACTTGGGACTGGAGAAACAAGTATATAGACTATTTGAAGACTGAGAAGTTGCCCTCGGATCCCAAGGAATCAAGAGTTCTACGCAAGAAGGCATCTAGGTTTAGCCTGTCCATAGATACTCTATTCAGATGAACGTTCGATGGCCCACTTGCCATATGCTTGGGGCCGGGAGACACCAAATATGTTTAAAGGGAAGTTCACGAGGGCACATGCGAAAATCATTCGAGGGCAGAGTCGTTCGTTCGTAAGATAAACAGAGCCGACTATTACTGGATTGACGTGGAGAAAGATGTGAAGCGCTTCGTACAAATATGTGATGGCTGTCAGAGGCACGCACCAATGATCCACTAACCCAGGGAGTTGCTACATTCGGTCCTATTGTCTTGGCCATTCATGAAATGGGGAATGGACATCGTCGGTGCACTCCCATGTGCACCTGGTAAGGATAAATTTATACTATTTATGACTGACTATTTCTCTAAATGGGTTGAAGTCAAGCGTTTGAGAAGGTCTGGGAAAAAGAAGTCATCGACTTCATTTGGGACCACATAATATGCCAGTTTGGTATACCAACCGAGATAGTGTGTGACAACGGGAAGCATATCATCGGTAGCAAGGTAATCAAATTTTTCGAGGACCATAAGATCAAAACGATCTTGTCAATACCCTACCACCCTAGTGGGAATAGACAGGCGGAGTCGACGAACAAAACAATCCTTCAAAACCTTAAGAAAAGGTTGACCGATGCCAAAGGAAAATGGAAGGAAATCCTGCACGAAGTCTTGTGGGCATATCGCACGACCTCAAAATCCAGTACCGAGGCCACCCCATTTTCGTTGGTCTATGGTGTCGAAGCACTAATACCGTTGAGGTGGCAAAACCGAGCCCCAGGTTTCGATGTGCAACTGAAGAATCATATGGAGAGGCCATGAGCACGAGCCTAGAACTACTGGATGAGAGGCACGAGGCCGCTCTAGTCCGGCTGGCAGCCCAAAAGCAGCGGATAGAAAGATATTACAACCGGAGACCAACCTCCGACACTTCAACATCGGGGGCTTAGTGTTAAGAAGAGTAACATAGAACACCCGGAACCCGAATGAAGGGAAGCTAGGACCAAATTGGGAAGGTCTGTATCAAGTCATCGGGATTACCAGTAAAGGTTCGTATACATGCAAAGCAGGAAACGACGCACAACTACCAAACAACTGAAACGTGACCCACTTAAAATGATACTACTGCTAAGGTACAACCTCATTCGTTTTCTTTTTACGAATTAGGCTAACACTTGCAGGCAACAGCCAAAGGAGAATGTAGCTGTTAGGTCTGAAAGCACACGTTGCTCTCTTTTTCCCTTGAACCGGTTTTGTCCCAAATGGGTTTTTTGGCAAGGTTTTTAATGAGGCAACAATAAACCATGCTATCTTAGAGTCGAATACCGATTTTAATCATAGTCAATGGTTGCATCAACAGTATCTGAGCCCATTCGAAGATCGACCTCGAATATTGGGGGCTATCACTCTCGAGTCAGGATTTTTAGCAAGGAAGGTAACTCTGTGCTCAAACAGTCTACGCTCAGTGGTTAGGAATTATTGTAAGGGCCAAACAGTTTAGGCTCGGTGGTTAGGGCGAAATAGTGAAATAAATCGTGCCCGTGTAGGTCACCTCGTCCGTAATACGAGCTTCTACACACTTACAATCTTGTACGTTACACACAGAAATGAAAGAAATTTTCTACCTTGCCAACAAACATTATTTGGTTCTTAAAAGTATCGAGCCTAAGGGCTATTCCTATCCAGGAACTATCGAGCCCAAGGGCCACCCTTATCCGAGCCCAAAGCACTACCCCCACTCGGGAACTACCGTCTGAGATAAGTTCGGGCAGTTCGGGTTATCAAAACCTGGAGGTAGAAGACCTAGTAGGCAGTGCCCAAACCTAAAAGGCTAAGGCCGGCCTAAAAATGGTTCAGAGACGTCCGAAGCCCGTAATCAAAACATAAGGCCTTCAAGAAAATTCCAAACCTGTTCAAAGTTTACCCTCGTCAAAGATATAGTCTAAAAACATTTAAACAATCATCTTGGGGAAAGCTTCCAGTCACTCCAAGCCCCCATAGGTTTCAAGCAAAACTTGTATCGGCGACAAGTCTTGTTCGGACCTCCGAAAAATGACTTATTACTACGTTTGATTCTATGGTAAGGAATTTGAAATCTTTTCAATTGTAAAAAAGGATGCTAAAGATAATAGACTTAAAAATTGCCAAAAGGGAAAACACATTATATACATTCCGGAATGTCTTTACAAAGGCCAATGAAAATGGCCTCAACAAAATAAATGTACAAGATACAAACACAAACAAAAGATATCCTAAGGCATCTATGCCTAATCTTCACCAGAACCCATCTCGTCACTAGATCCGTCGGGGCCTTCGGGTTCTTCGGAGCCCTTGGAGCTTCTTTCATCTTCGGTTCAGCCAGCTTCTTGGCCTCGACCTCAAGTCTCTTAGCCTCCTCAATCTCGGCCAACAGGTCAAAGCCTCGGGCATGAATCTCTTCGAGCGTCTCCCTCTGTGATAGATACCTCATGTACTGAACAGTAGTCTTCAGGAGAGCCTTAGCTGCTTCGACATCAGCCCTATACTATGCCACCATCTCTTCAGCATCGGCAGAGGTTGTGCGTAGATGAGACATTATAGCTTCACATTCTTTACCGAGGGTGTTCCGCTCTGCCATAGCTAAACTCAATTGCGATCGGAGTTCATCATTCAACTGGGACCGCTTGTCGACTTTTTCTTGCGCCACCCGGAGTTGAACCTCTACCGATACCAGCTGTGCCTAGGCGGTTTCCTTCTCCGAAGACAGCCAGTCCATTTTGCTCTTCCAACCATCGGCCATGGCTTGAACCTTATCCATTTCAGCTCGGAATTGGTCGATCCGGTCAATCTTCTGCTAAACTTGCGAGGGTTGGCGTTAGTCGCCATGGATAAGTCTTCATTGCTAACTTCAAAAACCTTTACCTTTTTAACCAGATCGACATCTTCCCTCCTCAGGTTCAAATCTTCCCTCTATGCCTCATCCAGCTCGGCCTAAAGGTCCTTGATGGCCCCTTCGTGTTGCTTGCTGAGAAACTTATACATATCTCTTTTCTCAGCAAGCTCATTGACCTCAAGCTCAAGCTCGTTAACCTTAGGAATATCAAAAACTAAGGCAAAGTTCAAAAAGGCATAATGATGCCTTACCCGATTTAGCGCCTGCTGAACTTCCTTGAACATGCACGACACGTCCACCTCATTCAATTTCTCCTGGTCTTCTTCGGTTACCAGGCATCGGAGGTAGCTCGCTACTCCAACGGGAGTAGAAAGAACCCGGGCATCCTCCGGGACAGTGATGATTTTCAACCTCTTACAGCCAGGATCTGCACTCGGGGCGGGGAACTGGTTGATTAACTTTGGGCTCAAGTTAAACCACCCGACCTCTAAAGATGGATCCTTTCCCGGTACTTCTAGGTCACCCAACCCAGAAATGTTTTCCAAGGCAGACGAGTCCATGCCGTTGAAAAAGGAACGAAGTGGATCGTCCATGACATGAGCCCCTTCGTTAGATTTTTCCTTCCTCGCTTGGGCCTCCTCGAGCATAGACTTGGTGTAGGAGGGCGTCCCAAAGATCTCAATTATGCCAGGCACTTCCTTTGGTGCAGAACCGACATCCTAGGAAGTTTCACCTCGGGGATTCACGTCGACTTTTTGAGTTGGACGATGGTCGACCTCGCGAGTCTCACCCTCGGACGCATCCCAATCCCTGGGATAGGTCGTCCCGTGGACTACGAAAATAGATTCATCCTCCGTCTCATCCCTAAGCTGGAGGAGGGAGTCGGAGGCAGGCACCGAAGAACTGGAGCCCCTACTGGGCTTACTGAGCACCCGCTTATTCAGTTTCTTAGCCTCGGAGCTTGGGGAACACGAGGGTTTTCTTTTCCTCTTCTTTTTCCCTCCGTGGCAGCAACGGAGGGATCAACAAGAGGGGGCACATCTTCGTCCGATTTTGAAGGCCTAAGTTCGGTGGTCGTAGGCAAACCTACAATGATAAAGAAGGAAGAGGGGTATAATATAAGGTGGAGACATAAAGTTGGTTATTCAGAAAGGAACCTTACCATGAGAACGGGCTTCCCCATCGGCCCTTTGAGATTCCGTGCCATGTGCGCTTGAAGTAGGCATATGAGTATAGATGCCCTCAATCCACTCCTTTAACCTGGGGACCGTATTCGGAAGCCGGGCAACAACTGCACAGCCACAAACGTGAATGAGAAGATCGAAATACAAGAAGAAGAAATTTTGATGAAGGAGTTGCACTTACGAAACGCATTAAATTCCTCAGGGAATGGCATGTATTCAGAGGGGATCAAATCCTCGGTCTTCACTCGGATGAAGCGTCCCTGCCAACCACGGTCTCGGTCTTCATCGATACTAGAGAAGGGGGCCTTGCTGGCCCGGCATGTAAGCTTGATGAGCCCCCACTCGGAACATCAGGGGACTGCATAATCAAAGCAGGTGGTTGATCGTGAACTGACAAGATTCGGTCTTGTTCACGAAGTAACGGAGGAGATTCACGATCCTCCATAATGATGGATGGATTTGCTCGAGGCAAACTTCGCACCTCTTGCAAAACTCTAAGACGATCGGGTCCACCGGGCCCAACGTGAAGAGATAAGTTTAAACACTTAAGTACCCTTCCACATGGGTAGTAACGACGTCATCGGGCCCAGAGACTACTACGTCCTTGCCTTCCCAATCACAGTCCTTATGAACTATGGGAAGAATGCCCTTAGTCACGGAACATATATATATATTTCGAGATTCCTTCGCCCCGGTCCTGTTTGCGCGAAGGTTTCTCGACCTTGAAATCATATGCAATTGAGCAACCCCCGAGGATGAACGCCGACAAAGGAGGATCAGGGGAGAGTTTGTTAGCAGCTTCAACAGGGGAAGCTGTTTCGAGGGCCACCACCTCGGGGGCGGCCGCTTCAGTACCAGCGGCCGGTTGAGAAAGTGAAGAGGCAACTTGTTGAGGAACAGTTTTCGATGTTTTTGCCATTGTCATATTCGAGAGAGCTTGAAAATTTGAGAAATAAACACGAAGTTTTGGAAAAATGAGTTTTGAAGACGCAGAATAGGGTATAAAGATTTGAAGAAATTTTGGGTAGGAATCTGGAGATTGCTATGAGGATTGAAGAACAGGGATGGAGATTTGAAGATTTGAAGAAGGTTTTGATAATGGTGGGATGGCTCAAAGATACTGGTTTGATCGGAAAGTAGAAAAAGGACAAAGAAAGAAGGCTTTTATAGGGAAACAACTGGCGTTTCGCATTCAAGGGCAACCTGCCGGTGAGCGACACGTCTCCGAAGTCCAAACAACGCGATTGATGGGACGTTTCGGCTCCCTTTCGTAACGTACGAAGGATGGAACCGGAGCCATGTGTCGTTTCCCATTGTTTTGGCAAACCTACTCACTGAGAAACAAGGGGACTATCTGTATGCGGGAAAACCGATCCTGCTGCATGACTCAACTCCCCGGTGAGCCAAACGGAGCAGGAATGTGACCGTAATGTATCATAGTCAGAGCGAAGAATCCCTCATATCGGGCAAAACACCTGCCCTCAGGGATATCGGGGCCATTTCCTCGAGGCCCGATTTGAGGATTGATACTTCGGAGAGAATTACCAAGCAGCTACACACAACTAACGAAGGGCCGTGATATCCGTGCCTAACCGGATATCACAGCATAAATCTCGACCTGTATCGGTAGAAAATCAATGATCGGCGAAACGAAAGATTTTTACATTTTTTAGAATTGTATTTAGGGTAAAACTCCCCTACTATATAAAGGGGAAGGCTTACTATTCATAGTACATATTGTAACATGCACATCAAGGCAATATACTCTTATTTTCTATGTTATTCAATGTTCTTACTTTTGTTCATCAGTTTTTTATTAGTGGGAGCCCGGGATCGAAGGCAGACATTTCATTATGCTGTTACTAAGTCCGGGGTCACTCCCCTTAATTGGTTTGACAATTTATTACGTCCTTTATCTGTTTAATCTAATGCCATTTATCAGTTATATTGCATTAATCCGCATATCCTTAAAATCACATATAAATTTAATTGTTATCCGTTCTTTAGGGTAGACAATGGTGCTATGTGAAGTACATGAATTCCATCATAACCCTTGAAACACTAATAGAATAAACCCTTCATCGTCTAGAACCCCTTTCACTCAACTAATTCATAAGAACAATTGCAACACGCAACCGAATTCCCATAACCGCAGAAAATGTAAACCTCAAGTCACAGTCTAACCGCCAAAACTCTTTCGGGGTCCATCTACACATAACAAGGCCATCATAATCAAGTACCTCTAAATCAATCAAATTACAGTGGCTGTCAAGCCCGCACGTACAACCACGAATTACCTGAATAGCTTAACACACTAAAGGAACTGATCATTTTTACAACCATGTTGATTTAAACAATTTCTAACTGACTCAACTTTTTCCAAGTTTACTCTTGACTTGCCTTTGAAATAATAGTCCTATTCAAACACTTAACAGACCTCAAACAACATTTATCCTGAGTGACCCAAATCACAAGACCACATAGTCTCGATACCCATAAGCCATCTCATACCCTCTTCGTGCACTCAATAGTATCTCCAACTGATACACCCATTCTGGAAGACCTTCTGCGAATTCGAAGTTCTTTTTCCCATTTCTCTAAGGCCGCACCGTAGAACCGGTGGTAACATAGAAATTCCCCAAGTATCCTTCACACTCTGCTACAAAACCCAGTCCTCAGCCACATAACGTACCCCACATTGTTAGACACTGCACTATAATTCTTGAACCCACTAGAACCAAGGTTGAGAGTTACCCATTCTGAACTGGACTTGAATATAACCAAAGGTTAGTACTCTACTAGCACATGAACTTTCCCGAAGAAGCAACCGGATGAATTCTTTTCCTTGTACATCATATCCACAAGAAGCATAAACTCTGAGTCATCCCAACATCTGTGCACGAACCGGTAAGGTAAAATGTAGCACACATATATCAACTACCTTGCCCGAAATACCCTTGATGTTTTCTTTCCTTCGTCATAACTAATCTACCAATGTACCGATAACCCGATACTGCCAAGGCACACAACTACATGACCCAATCATAGATGGTGGACTCCCCCACTCAGCTTTAAGCTGCAATCACATAAATCTAGAACTCGCAATAACTCCTCCTCCTCCTCAGTAACAATGATCGCGTGCGCCAAATTTCTCACAATCGCTCGTTAAATGTTTCATAAAACATTCTGAATTATCAGCCGCAATCGCACATTCGACCTCATGACAGTCGTACCATCTTTTTCAAGAAATCTAAGCTCACATCACAGTATTTGCCTCCCACTGGGTAGAAAGTAGAACTATTCGTAGGAACTTCATCAACAATCATGCAACCGCTAGCCTGCCCACAAGAGATAGACCACCTGTGTAGACATTACCCTAGTTACAACAACCACGATATCAGTAACCTTCCTGAGCCCATGCTCGTCCACCAGCTGCAAGAGTCCATTCATTCCCCATTAGCATCAATTGAAGGTCCAACTATACGTTCCAAAACTCAAAGTCATGTTGCATCCCAAAATGATAATAAAGGTTTCACACCCCTCTCCATTCCAAGCAAACACCTTTCCGTCATGTTCAAACTCCCTCAGTACAGTAGCCACCATCCCAAATGCAATTTGTAGACTTAGTCATTGTCCACCATGACCACAATCGCGCCAAACTTTCTGGAAGTGTGTGGCCATCCTACCACGAAATCCAAACAATATGCTAACATTCTCACTCTGAGTTAACCATCTTCCAAAGCGAACTTCTCGACCTCTACTAATTCAACCACTGCGAGACACCTCTCACCATACTTTTCCTCATCCTTCGCTGCCCAAATGATGCCTCCAATCATAATCCATCTCTGTAGCATTCAACAACAACAACAACAACATACCCAGTATATTCCCATACTTGGGGTCTGGGGAGGGTAGTGTGTACGCAGACCTTACCCCTACCTAGTAAAGGTAGAGAGGTTTTTTCCAATAGACCCTAGGCTCAGGAAAGTAGGGTATCTCTGTAGCAACCGAGCTAATAAATTGCTATCAATTCTAAGCCTCCATAAATATCATCTCCCTCGAGCCATCTACATTAGAAACACCGATTCGGACCTGAAGCCGCCATAGACTGCCACCTCAGATAACCGCTGCTTAGGCACCATTCCACAACATCTTGTTCCGAAGACAAATCCAAGGAGACCATAACACCGATGAGCCTTAATGCATTCCAACAAGGATGACAACAATACATCACAAATGAGATTTCCACCACGTCCGAGAATATCAAGTCTCGCTACTCCATCAACCAAGGCCTGAACACCCATAGTCCGATTTCCTTTCCACTGCTGGAATCAAATGCCGAACCTCTAAACCATGAAACGAGTAATTCTCCTTTTGAGTCATTCACTGTCGGACACATAAATAGGCACTCTACCATTTACACCAATACTGCACGATAACAACACATGAACATCATAATACACTGTGCGTAGCCTCAAAATCGTAGGCATCGCTAGCACTAGGCTGATACGGCAGAGCACCCTTCCACAAGACGATGATTATAGCCCGCTTGAATATGCATGGAGAAACATTCTGCATCACATTTGCAGTACTACTACAACTTCTCGATGCCCAAATAATAACAAGCGCTCATCATCGTATAAGAATGAGTAGCATAGAATACAACTCACCATAAAATTCCACTCAGCAGCTGCGCCTCCGCGCCAAGATGACCATCAAAGGAACCTGTCAAATCCTGCACATTTAGTGCAGAAGTGTAGCGTGAGTATGTAAATCAACACGTACATAGTAAGTATCTAGCCTAACCTTGAAAAAGTAGTGACGAGGGCTCGACATCGACACTTACTAGTGGTCTAATAAATAAGATGTAGGAACCATAAGAAGGCATGAAATATAACAAGATCAATAATATAAGAAATAATAATCAACATGAGCCTGTAACGGAATAGCAATTTAAAATTTTCTATAAAATCGTCAAATAAATATCCGATCTCCGGTCACAAGGGAATATCATGAACTTTCCATGTCCCTAATCAAGAGGGTAATCTCATGGGTAGTTGGACTCCTAGCGAATTTACGCACGAATTATGCCGAGGTCATTCGACCCGATCCATATAGTCATGTACATACACTACCGAGGTCGTACGACCTGATCCATGGATGCATCTCATATATACATGTATTGCCGAGGCGTTCAGCCCGTTACTCAGGAAGAGAAGAAACTTATCGAATTACAGGCTATGTGCTTGCAATATAAAAATGGAAATGTAAAGTAATGATGACTTTTTACAAATTTTCGAATATCTTGCCAACAGATCAAGGTAATGAGATTCGATCTAATATGATGTCTAATCACATTTCATTTATAAGTCTTAGGTAATTAAACTAACAAGTTGAATTCAGATAATAC
>AWOL01S0137851.1:0-10129 GCA_000715115.1 Nicotiana otophora
AATGAAGGGTACCTTCGGGAGTTTCTAAGCGATCGGGCCAAGAATCATTTCCAAAACAGAGAGTTCAACAGACAAAATAAGCAAAAAGAACTGCAACACATTATTCACATGATTGTCGGAGGGATCGATATTCCCCAAGGGCCAGTGTTAAAACGCACTAAGGTGTCGATCACAAGGGAAAAGCGATCTTGGGCTCAGGATTACATGCCAAAGGAAACTTTGTCCTTCAACGACGAAGACGCAGAAGGAATCATACAACCCCATAACAATGCACTGGTAATATCTGTACTCATGAATATGACTCAAGTTAAATATGTGTTAACTGATTCAGGTAGTTCGGCCAACATCATTCGATCAAGGGTCATAGAACAACTTGATCTACAAGACCAAGCCGTGCTTGCGACCCGAGTGCTAAACGGATTCAACATGGCATGTGAAACCACTAAGGGCGAGATAACTTTGCAGTAAACGTGGCCGGGACCATCCAAGAGATGAAGTTCCATGTGATCGAGGGCAACATGAGGTATAACGCCATGTTCGAGAGACCATGGATCCACAACATGAGAGCAGTGCCATCGACCCTTCACCATGTTCTAAAATTCCCAACACTAGAGGGAATCAAAATAGTTTACAGGGAGCAACCCGCCGCAAAGGAAATGTTTACCATTGGCGAAATAATTTTGATATCAACACTCTCATCGAGGAAGGGATCAAATTCGAAGGGAAAGCAGGAGGCCAAATAGCAACCACAAACGCCGACCTCGACCCAACTAGAGAAGCAGGGGACTGACGAAGATGATGATTATAGAGTCCCCCGATCGTTCATAGTCCCCGATGACTCTGACGCTACCAAATCAACGGTCGAAGAGCTAGAGCAAGTCATACTAATCGAACATCTATCCGAACAAACGGTATACCTGGGCACGGGGTTAAATCTCGAGATCAGGAAAAGGCTTATTCAATTTCTTATAGCTAACATAGATTGTTTTGCTTGGTCCTATCTTGACATGACAGGGATCCCACGAGAAATCACCACCCATAAACTAAGCTTGGACCCAAAGTTTCGTCCGGTGAAGTAAAAAAGAAGACCCCAGTCCGAGGTCAAACATGCTTTCGTCAAAGACGTGGTAACCAAGTTTCTTAAAATAGGGTCAATCCGTGAAGTAAAATACCCCGAATAGTTAGCAAAAGTAGTAGTAGTCCCTAACAAAGAAAACAAACTTAGAATGTGTGTAGATTATAAAGATCTAAATAAAGCATGCTCAAGGATTCTTTTCCTTTACCTAATATTGATCGCATGATTGATGCCACGGCCGGCCACGAGATCCTCAATTTTTCCGATGCCTATTCCGGGTATAACGAAATACAAATGAACCCGGATGATCAGAAAAATACCTCGTTTATCACTAAGTATGGTACCTATTGCTATAATATAATGCCATTTGGATTAAAAAATGCTGGTGCCACTTATCAACGCCTAATAAATCGGATGTTCGAAGAACAAATAGGGAAATCTATGGAAGTTTACATTGATGACATGCTAGTTAAGTCCCTGCAAACAGAGGACCATTTGAAGCACTTGTAGGAAACTCTCAGTATATTGAGAAGTACAACATAAAGCTAAACCCGGAAAAATATGCATTCGGAGCCGGGTCAGGCAAATTTCTCGGATTCATGGTATCCAACCGAGGAATCGAGATTAATCCCGACAAGATCAAAGCTATCGATGGCATCACGGTAGTTGACAGCATAAAGGTTGTGCAGAGGTTGACCGGGCGCATGGCCGCCCTGGGGCAATTCATCTCGAGGTCTTCCGATAAGGGCCACCAATTTTTCTCGTTGATAAGAAAGAAAAATAACTTCACATGGACCCCGGAATGCCAGCAGACCTTGGAAGAGCTTAAGCGATGCTTATCGAGCCCGCCGCTGCTTCGCACGCCAAGGGCAAATGAACATCTTTAATTGTATTTGGCGGTATCAGAGGTAGAGGTGAGTGGAGTCCTAGTCCGAGAAGAACGAGGTATGCAATTTCCTATTTATTATGTTAACCGGACCTTAGGTGAGGCCGAAACTTGATATCCCCGCCTAGAAACATTTGCGCTCGCTTTGATAAGCGCTATTAGGAAACTAAAATCATACTTTCAATGTCATCCCATATGTGTTGTAACAACTTATCCACTTCGAAATATTTTGCATAAACCCGAGCTTTCGGGACGGTTGGCCAAATGGGCCATAGAAATCAGCGGGTATGATATTGAATATCAACCCCGAACAGCAATTAAGTCTCAAATTTTGGCAAATTTCGTAGCTGACTCCACACCGGCCCTAGTACCTGAGGTCGAAAAGGAATTGTTGTTAAACTCGGATACATCCTCGGGAATCTGGACCCTCTTCACGGACAGTGCCTCGAACGTGAAAGGGTCCAGACTCGGCATCGTACTAAAACCACCCACAGGCAATGTGGTTAGACAATCTATTAGAACTGTGAAATTGTCTAACAACGAGGCCGAATATGAGGCCATGATTGCTGGTCTCGAACTAGCCAAAGGCTTGGGAGCAGAGGTGATCGAAGCCAAATGCGACTTCCTCCTCGTGGTGAATCCGGTTAACGGAACCTTCGAAGTTAGGGAAGAACGAATGAAAAGATACCTACATAAGTTACAAGTAGCTTTGCAACGATTTAAGGAATGGACTTTGCAACATGTGCCTCGAGATCAGAATAGTGAGGTCGATGCCCTCGCAAACTTAGGGTCATCAGTCGAGGACAACGAGCTCGATTCGGGGGCCGTCGTGCAATTCATGAGGTCAGTAGTCAAAGAAGGCCACACCGAGATAAATTCCACAAGCTTGACCTGGGATTGGAGAAATAAATACATAAAATATTTGAAAACCATAAAGCTTCCCTCAGATCCGAAAGAATCGAGGGCCCTGCGCACAAAGGCAACACGATTTACCTTGTCCGAAGATGGAACCTTGTTCAGAAGAATGTTCGATAGTCCATCAGCAATATGCCTGGGACCAGGAGACACCAAGTATGTTCTGAGGGAAGTTCACGAGGGCACTTGCGGAAATCACTCCGCTGCCGAGTCACTTGTTCAAAAGGTAATCAGAGCTGGCTATTACTGGATCGACATGGAAAAAGATACGAAAGAGTTTGTTCGAAAATGTGACAAATGCCAAAGACATGCACCAATGATTCATCAACCCGGGGAACTGCTCTATTCGGTCTTGTCACCATGGCCATTCATGAAGTAGGGAATGGACATCGTTGGCCCTCTTCTATGGGCACTAGGTAAAGCTCCATTTATTTTATTTATGACTGATTATTTTTCTAAGTGGGTTGAAACACAAGCCTTCGAGAACGTTAGGGAGAAGGAAGTCATCGAATTCATTTGGGATCACATCATATGTCGATTCGGGATGCCATCCGAAATTGTGTGTGATAACAGAAAACAGTTCATTGGCAGCAAAGTAACCAAATTTCTCGAGGATCACAAGATCAAAAGAATCCTATCAACACCTTATCAACCCAGCGGGAACGGGAAAGCCGAATCGACTAACAAAACTATTATCCAAAATCTTAAGAATAGGCTAACGTACACTAAAGGAAAGTGGAAGGAAATTCTACCCGAAGTTCTTTGGGCATACTGCACAACCTCGAAGTCTAGTACCGGGGCTACCCCATTCTCATTAGTTTATGGTGCCGAAGCTCTAATACCGGTGGAAGTAGGAGAGCCGAGTATTCGGTCTCGATATGCAACAAAGGAGTCAAATGACGAGGCCATGAATACGAGCCTAGAACTATTGGATGAAAGGCGTGAAACAACCCTCATCCGACCGGCCGCCCAAAAGAAACGGATCGAGAGATACTACAATCGAAGAGCTAATCGTTGATATTTTAATGTCGGGGACTTAGTGCTAAGAAAAGTCACCCTCAACACCCGAAATCCCAATGAAGGAAAATTGAGTCCGAATTGGGAAGGACCATATCAAATTCTCGAGGTCGCTGGAAAAAGGGTCTTACAAGCTCGGAACGATGAATGAGGAACAACTACCGAGCAATTGGAACAAATCTCACCTAAAACGGCACTACTGCTATGGTACGCCCATTTCCCATTTCTTTTTTATTTCAGATTAACATTTGCAGGTGGTCGACAAGAAACGACGATGGATTTTTCAGCAAACGACACGAAGTCTTTAGGTCTGAAAGTACGTGTTGCACTCTTTTTTCCCTCAGATCAATTTTGTTCCAAATGGGTTTTTTCGGCAAGGTTTTTGACGAGGCAACGATGAATCGTGCTAACTTAGAATCAAGTTCGATTACGAATCGACATCAAAGATCCATTCAACAATATCTGAGGTTCCTTTGCAATCAACCTCGAATACTGGGGGGCTACCCTCGGATATGCGTTATTTTCGAATATCAACTCTAGCGAGGAAACTACTTTATAAAGGGAGGGTCTCGATAGATAGGATTTATTGTAAGGGTCAAACGGACAAAACGAACCGTGCCCACGTAGATTGCTCCAGCCATGTTTTGATCGAGAATAAAGAGAAGTACCTTCCTTACAAATATCTTATGCTTTAAAATATTTTTTATCTTCTCTCCTTACATCTCTTAAAGAGCTTCGTACTTCTGAAAATAACGAGCGCAAGGGAAATACTTAACCGGAATACGAACGATCTTTCCCTCACTCGGGGACTACCGTTCGACTCAAACAACCCAAGTCATCGGGCCTCGGGAGCTCCCAAACTAAAACAGACCCAATGGGTAGCTCCCAAACTAAAAGGCTACAGCCAATTTAACACGGTTCAGAGACGTCCAAAATCCGTAACAAAAATAGGCCTTTGAAAAAGAAAAATCTTTCCCAAACCGGTTCTAAAGGCTACCCTCGGCAAAATCTCAAACTTAAGATGTTTTCTGGGAAAAACTTTGGTAACATCGAACCCCAATAACACCTTAACCCAGAAAGGCAGTAAAGGCAAGGTTTGTTCGAACCCTCGAACATAACCTTATTTCATGCTAAGGCATTTTCAACCTTTATAAATACAAATGACAAATCAAAGGAAACATATGAGAGGCGAAAGGTAAAGAAAAGCCTTATATTTATATACAATAGTTTTTTACAAAGGCCAAATCGGCCTAATACAAAAATTTACAACGGCAAAAAATGGCCTCAGAAAAAATGCAAAAGATAAACAAAAAATCCCAAGTGGCTTAGTCTTCATCGGAGGTTGCATCTCCATCCTCGGGATTTTCTCCATCTTCGGATTCACTTGAGCTCTCGGAGTCTTCCTCAGGGGAAGCCAGCCTCCGGGCCCTAACTTCCTCTGATTTGGCATTTTCGATCTCAACCGAAATATCGAAACCCTAGGCATGAAATCCCTTGAGGGATTCCCTTCGATATTGCCATTCTACATGATCTACCATGCCCTTGGCCTTGGCCTGGATGGCCTCGACGTCGACCCTAAACTAGGCCACTTTGGCATCAGCTTTTGTGTTGGCCACGACTACCTCAGACCTGCCCACTTCTAGTTCGTTGGCCAAACTTGCCTTATCAGAAACGGCCAAATCCAACTGAGACTGAAGCTCTTTGATCTTCTCGACCTGTACCGAGGCCTTCTCTTTTGTAGCTTGAAGCTGGATCTCGGCCAACTCTAATTACACTTGGATGATTTCCTTTTTCGAGGCTANCTCGGGAGCTCCCAAACTAAAACAGACCCAATGGGTAGCTCCCAAACTAAAAGGCTACAGCCAATTTAACACGGTTCAGAGACGTCCAAAATCCGTAACAAAAATAGGCCTTTGAAAAAGAAAAATCTTTCCCAAACCGGTTCTAAAGGCTACCCTCGGCAAAATCTCAAACTTAAGATGTTTTCTGGGAAAAACTTTGGTAACATCGAACCCCAATAACACCTTAACCCAGAAAGGCAGTAAAGGCAAGGTTTGTTCGAACCCTCGAACATAACCTTATTTCATGCTAAGGCATTTTCAACCTTTATAAATACAAATGACAAATCAAAGGAAACATATGAGAGGCGAAAGGTAAAGAAAAGCCTTATATTTATATACAATAGTTTTTTACAAAGGCCAAATCGGCCTAATACAAAAATTTACAACGGCAAAAAATGGCCTCAGAAAAAATGCAAAAGATAAACAAAAAATCCCAAGTGGCTTAGTCTTCATCGGAGGTTGCATCTCCATCCTCGGGATTTTCTCCATCTTCGGATTCACTTGAGCTCTCGGAGTCTTCCTCAGGGGAAGCCAGCCTCCGGGCCCTAACTTCCTCTGATTTGGCATTTTCGATCTCAACCGAAATATCGAAACCCTAGGCATGAAATCCCTTGAGGGATTCCCTTCGATATTGCCATTCTACATGATCTACCATGCCCTTGGCCTTGGCCTGGATGGCCTCGACGTCGACCCTAAACTAGGCCACTTTGGCATCAGCTTTTGTGTTGGCCACGACTACCTCAGACCTGCCCACTTCTAGTTCGTTGGCCAAACTTGCCTTATCAGAAACGGCCAAATCCAACTGAGACTGAAGCTCTTTGATCTTCTCGACCTGCACCGAGGCCTTCTCTTTTGTAGCTTAAAGCTGGGTCTCGGCCAACTCTAATTACGCTTGGATGATTTCCTTTTTCGAGGCTAGGATGTCCATGTTCTTTTTGAATTCTTCTGCCTCGGCCTATATCGCATCTACCTGTGTCTGGAGCCGTCCGATTTGTTCGAGCCTCTGTCGAACCTGCAGAATCGGATCGTTAGTAGTTATCTCCAATTCATCTTCACTATCGTGAAGAACTCAGAATACTTGCTCGGTCATCTCGGCATGTTCATCCTGAGCTGTCACTAAATCAGCTTGAAGCTTCTCACTGAGAAGCTTGTAAGCATCATTTTTCTTAGTGAGATCCCGAACCTCAGCATTGTGCTCCTCCCGGATTCGGAGGAAAGCCTCATGATACAACACCGAAGCCTGAAAATAAGGAAGAAGATGTTAGAATTATCTACAACTTCGAGTTTAAAAGAAATAATGGATAAAGCCTCGAAGTTACCCCGATTCATAGCATGTTGGGCCTCATTAAAAAGGCAGGCGGCCCCCACCGCGTTCATCATGGCTTGGTCTTCCTCGGACACTAAGGATCTGAGGTAGCTAGCAATCCCCATGGGGGGAGAGAAAATCCGGGCATCCTCCAGGATAGAAAGCACAATATTCCACCTGCGGTCGGGGTTAACACTTGGGGCCGGGAATCGGTCCAACAGTTTTGGGCTCGATGAAGAACCGGTAGCGCACGATGACGGTACTGTTTATGGTACCGGTAAACCACCAATCCCGGTGGCATCCTCCGAGGTAGAGGACTCAAACCCATCCAAGAAGCCATGGATACCGGTCTCCCCTGAATACCTTCGTAAGAGAGACCTTCCAACGTATTGGCCTCACGGATCATAGCGTCCGAAATCTGAAGGGATCCAGAAATATCGATCAGTCTGAGCTCGTCCCTCGGGATATCTTCCGTTGCTCGGGAAACCTCAAGCCCGGTCTCTCTCTTGACCATCTCAGATTGGGACGGAGTGGCTTCAACTCTTTCCGGTTCAGGAACTATGGCCAAAGCTCCCTCACTAACCTCCGCCGATTCGGAGGGCTTTTGTATTGAAACACCAGCCAACACACGGGCCACTAGTTTGGAAATATCTTCCTCTTTGGACTCATCCCTTAATCGGCGGATTAAGTCCAAAGGCATAGCACCAATGTCCTCCTTGGGCTTGCGAGACTTCCTCGCCGGTTTTTTCTTTACCAAGCATGGGGAACTCAGATCCCCTTTTCTCTTCTTTTCTTTGGCCTGCTTCGGAGCAGATGGAAGGAATTATTCGTCACCAGATGGGTTCCTCATCGCAACATCCTTCCCGAGGCCTACAAAGGAAAAAATGAAATTAATCAAGAGAAGAAGCTCGAACGATAACCGTTCCAAGAGAGGAACTCACCATGATTGTGGGCCTCCCATCGACCCTTCGATAACTCCACCCAAGCATGCTTGGAGTATGTTTTTTGCGACACCAGGCCCTCGACCCATTGCTTGAGTTTCGGAATCGATTCCATCATCTGGGCCACAGCTGCAACCCCAAAAATAGAGATGAGGAAATAGGATAAGAAGTAAAGCAACAAAATTGAACGTTCAA
Organism: Nicotiana otophora; assembly: GCA_000715115.1. Lineage (NCBI taxonomy): Eukaryota > Viridiplantae > Streptophyta > Magnoliopsida > Solanales > Solanaceae > Nicotiana > Nicotiana otophora. The sequence continues at coordinate 8,177 of AWOL01S0137851.1, forward strand.
AGGGAAATACTACTCACGACTCATGTTCCATTTCTCAGGAAATGACATGTCTTCAGCATGGATCAGGTCTGAAGTCTTGGAGTATGTTTTTTGCGACACCAGGCCCTCGACCCATTGCTTGAGTTTCGGAATCGATTCCGTCATCTGGGCCACAGCTGCAACCCCAAAAATAGAGATGAGGAAATAGGATAAGAAGTAAAGCAACAAAATTGAACGTTCAAAGGGAAATACTACTCACGACTCATGTTCCATTTCTCAGGAAATGACATGTCTTCAGCATGGATCAGGTCTGAAGTCCTTATTCGGACAAATCGGCCCATCCAACATCGGTTACAAGTTTCATCTATGCTCGAGAATGGGGATTTATTGGCTCGGCGAATAAGCTTGATCAACCATCCCCGATAGAGTTGGGGACTGTAAAGGCGCATAAGGTGATCGAGGGTGAAAAGACACCCCTCGATTTTGCTTGTGAAGAATTGGAGGAGAATCACTATTTTCCAAAATGAAGGATGGATCTGGCCGAGAGTCACGTCGTATCTCTTACAGAAGGCGACGATGACAGGGTTTAAGGGGCCCAACATGAAAGGGTAAGTGTAAACACTTAGGAACCCCTCCACGTGGGTAGTAATCGATTCCTCAAGCGATCAGACTACCATATGCTTTTTTGCCCAGTTGCATTCCTCTTTCACTTTGTCGAGGATTTTCTCGGTGATTGAGCATATGTACCTCGAGACCGGCTTACCTCGGCCCGGTACTGAGGAAGCCTTCTAGACCTTAAAGTCAATAACGGTTGGGCACCCTACCAGAATAAATTCCTCAGGGTAGGGTTCTGCCACAACCTCACCACCGACGGGTCATGATAAAGAAGCGGCCTCTTTTTGCGGCACAGTTTTAGAGGTTTTCGCCATTAATGAACAAGGGAAAAGAGAAATAGGATGGTATGCGGTTTGATTAGAGTTTTAGAAATTTGGGTGTGAAATTTATGAAACAAAGAGATCTTCTGAAGATGAAGCTAGAGTAGAAAGAGTTGTGAGTGTAAAGTTTGAATGAGGAAAGCTAGGGTTCTTATAGGTTGTTGCTGACGGTTCAGAACTGGTAATGGCCGACCAATAACTGACAGACATTTAATGCCTTAGTAATTGGACCGATTGGACGTTTCGTCACATACGTCATAATCGGGCTCGTCGCTGATGTCATTTCCCATCGAGTCGGAGTTCGAAAATGCATATCATTTCTCGCCATTTTCTTTTCGGGAAACGAGGGGACTATCTGTATACGGTCAAAACCGAGCTTGCCCTTCGTATGACTAATCGAGACTGGAACATGATGGTTCAACCTCGTGTGATATCGAGCCATGATACGAAGTTAGATTGTCGAGCTCGTGACCCAGAGGCCGATCAAGATCGAGATCGAGATCGAGCAAAATAGAGACCGATCAAGATCGAGATCGGACAAGATCGAGGAAAGCTTATCGAGCCAAAAAATAGAAAGTCGGAATATCCACAATTGGGCGAGAATCTCGGCGAAAATCTCGGCGCATATCAAGGAGAGGCCAATTAATTAATCTATCATGGAATTCCTTATTGTATTTAGAATTATATTGAGAGTAGGACTTTCTTACTATATAAAGGGGGCCTTATCATTTGTAGAAGCAGAGCATCCACGCAATACAAAGCTATATACTATCTTCTTTCGGTTTTCAATATTTTGTTACTCTATTCATATACTAGCGGAAGCTTCACTTGGTTCGAGGGTGATCGAACCTGAGGGCCAGGCTAATTGATTCACTTGGTTTGCATTTATTTCTTTTACAGTTGATTACAATATTAATAAATATATTTCTTCAATTTGTGCCAAGTTATATCACGTATCTTTAGAGCCGCGTATAAATTCAATTGTTATCCGTTTTTCGGGTAAACAATTTTATCCTAATTTAAAGAATTTTTGCAAAAA